>PITA01011473.1:0-66544 GCA_004023965.1 Spilogale gracilis | reverse complement strand
AAAGGCAGTCGCTTAACCAACTGAGCACCCAGGCACCCCTGGATATTTTCTTATTAGGACCTCATGGAAAACCCTGTGAGTCATCTGCTGAAGGCCACATTCATCCTTTTGAGAGCTGGGGAGATGTTCTGAGTGCAGGCGTATTGAGTCACTCAGCCACTCCTCTTCCATAGCCATTTGCCTTATTTTTTGTCTCTATGAACCATGCTGTAGCACCCACTCCCAGCCAGTTGGTCTTTCACAAATGAGTGATGTAGCTCACTACCCACCATCTCACCTGCTCCACCGAAATGAATCCTAAAGATTGCTATGAATGTTTTTTGAATTAAAAATGGAGACATGCATGATTTAGACTATAGAACTCCTTCATAGTATCACCTGGCAGAGATCACCACCATTAAATTTGGAGTGTATTTTTCCTGGCTCTGTTTCTATGCATGTGCCAACATATACATACATAGTAGTATTTCTTTCTTTCTTTTTTATTTCTTTAAAGATTTCATCTTTTTACCTGACAGCACAAGCAGAGGGAATGGCAGGCAGAGAAGCAGGCTCCCTGCTGAACAGGGTGCCCATCACAGGGCTCGACCCCAGACCCTGGGATCGTGACCTGAGCCAAAGGCAGATGCTCAACCGACTGAGACACCCAGGCACCCTCATACATGATATTCTTAACAGAAATGGACCTGTTAATCCACCCCTGCAGCTATTTTCCTAAGTGACCTTTAATGGCTGTGTTCAGTGGCCCTGTCTTTTTCTTGCCCTCTTGGTCAACTCTGAGGCTCCCTTCCTCCTGTCTTTTGTGTATCTCCACTCTTCTCTCTATCCCCTAAATGTAGCCAGTCATCACTTTCAGGCCACATATTTCCAGGTATTTGTTTCTCATTTCTAATTGGACAAATTGGCATTACATGCATGAAGCCACTTTCCCTCCCTGCTGCCTTTCCTGGAAATATTCCTGGCATTTCCCTCATTACCCTGGTTCTTGGCTTCCAAATCTCCTTTCCTTTTTACATCTGAGCTGCCGCCAAGACAATTTAGGTTGGGACACTGTTGGCCAGTCTTCAATCTTCCCTCCACTTACGCTGATGAGTTTCCATAATTGCCCTTCATCCTGCTCAGACTCCCTGGCAAAATACTGGAGCTTCTACATTCTACTTTCATTTTTCTTTCCTCTCTTCTCTCCTACTATTCCTCCCCTCCCCGCACCCTCAGGACCCCTTCGTCAAGCTAGGCTGGCTTAATTAGGTCTGTCCCCTGAGCCTATTTGGGGCTTGACTCCTGGCCATTCCCCTGCCCTTCTAAAAAGCTCTTTGGATTCTTGCTGGTGAGGCAGACTGACACTCCCAACAATCCTAACCAAAAGTGCTGCCTTCCTCTTAATGGAGAAGCCACTGACCCAGTAGAAACAATTTCTATTCTCAGAGTAGAACTCTGTGGACCAGACCTCTCCCAGTACTCTCACATGATTTCATGTTGCGGTGAGGAGGATTCTGTCCTAAGGAAGTCCTATCTCTAGGTGCACTCACTGGAGGGCAGGCGGAGGAGGAGGAAGTAGAAAGTAGGGCCATCCCCCCACTTCTGGACTGTGTGTTTGACTGGTTGGACATGTGCCTGCCCTTGCACCTTATTTTCCCAGTATGTGAATTATAGCTGGTCTCTCTCTCTCTTTTTTTTAAGATTTTATTTATGTATTTGACAGAGAGAAACAGCGAGAGAGGGAACACAAGCAGAGGGACTGAGGGAGAAGCAGGCCTCCTGCCGAGCAGGGAGCCTGATGTGGGGCTCGATCCCGGGTCTCCAGGATCATGACCTGAGCCGAAAGCAGTCGCTTAACCAACTGAGCCACCCAGGCGCCCCCCCCCTCTTTTTTTTTAAGATTTATTTATTTGACAGAGAAACACAGCCAGAGAGGGAACACAAGCAGGGAGAGTGAGAGAGGGAGAAGCAGGCTTCCCACCGAGCAGGGAGGCCGATGTGGGACTCCGTCTCGGGTCTCTAGGATCACAACCTGAGCCGAAGGCAGTCACTCAACCAACTGAGCCACTCAGGCGCCCCATATAGTTGGTCTCTTAACTGCATGGCCTCCTAAGCTCCTCCTAATTCTGTAGAAAGTGTGGCCTGCTTTAGGAAGCCTCTGGCATTCACTTGAGAAGCCCAGGACTTCAGTAGGACAACTCTTTCCCATCAGGGGAAAGAGGATTCACAGAGATAGGCTTGGAAAAAGCTTCCTGCTGGAGGAGCCTCCTAGGGGAAAAGGAATGCTTAGCAAATGAGTGCTGGACGTATCTATGGGTATAGGGAAGCACCCCCCATTACCCACCCTGACTTCTGGCCTCTTGTGACCTAGCTAGGTCAGCCTCCCACATGGTTTTAGAAAGTTAAGAGTAAAGTGACCATGATTCCCTATTCTAGGTCAAGACCATTGTCTTCCGATGACTTAAGAGACAGCCCTCAGCCTCAAAAGGTAAGAAAAACCATTAGAGGTTGGTGAAAGGGAGGGGCATTTCAGAGCTGCCAGAGATGTCACTCATCAGCTCAGAAGTCTATCAGTTACCAGTCTGTGCACCAGGGTGGCAAACTCAGGTATTCACAAGGCCATGCAGGTAAGTTACCTGTGCATGGCAGCAGGCCGGTTTTCCCTTTAAAACAGTATATTGGCCAAATGCAACAAATCTGAGGCTACCAATTTGCAGTCTCTCCAGGGACTCTCCTTAATTTTATCCAGCCAGGTGACAGCAGTGGTGGGATAGGCTGTACAAGTTACCCTCAAGCCCAAAATAAGTATTTAGTATCTATTGTATGCTTGGGCCTGGGGAATGAAGAGATCATTTGTATAAGTCAAATTAAGATTAAATTAAGATAAACTAAATATGCCCTTGCCTTCAAAGAGCTCACTTTGGAGTAATAACAGAAACTATCGTTTATTGTGTAACTACAGTCTGCTGAGCCTGCCAGTGTGTTCAAGGGCCATGTAGGTACTACCACAACCTTGCAAGGTGGATACCACGGGTCTGTCTTTTGCAGATGAGAAACATATGGTTCAGAGACGTGATGGGATATGCCCAAGGTAAATTAGCTTGGAAGTAGGGAGCTATGCAGAACTCTTAACCCAGAGTTCTGGGACTCTACAGCTGTGTGTTTCCCATCACGCCTTGCGGTCTGCACATAGGGACAGATGTGCATAAATATCGTGCATGGATGGCAGATAGGAACAAAGAGTTTGGGAGCATGGAGTTGGCAGGGATGACTGTCACCTGAAAGTTATGGAAAAGCTCCTTGGAGGAGGAGGTGTCATTGAGCTGGACTTTGAAGAGTGGGTAGGAGCTCACATCCAGGGGAGATGGTCTGCATTACATAGAGGGAGCGTGTGAGTAAAGTGGAATGCTTGTTGTGTTTGGAGATGGTGGAGAGCAGTTGGTATGCCAGGGCCATGGTGTGTGCATTGAAACTAGACAGATAGGTCTGGGCTACAATGCAAAGGGCTTTGAATGCCACGCTGGAAAGCCTGGAAGATGTCAGAGCTGGGGTAAAGTGATAATCAGATTTGTCTTTCAGAAAGGTGATTGACTCCAATGTGGGGAGGTGGAGGGGAAAGGAAGGCCAAACTCTGGTCCCAGTTAGGGGACATCCTTGTACTTGTCCCAGCACAAGGCCAGTGTTTGGGATGGGCCAGGGCTGTGAGGGAGCCGGCATAGGAAAAGGATCACAGTAAGAATCAGCAAGAGGGACAGTGAGAATACATAGGAGGAGAAGGGAGTTGCCAAAGATAGTGCTGAGATGTCTAATCCGGGGCCTGTGTGGCTGTGGGAGTATTAGTTAGCTCATCTGTTGGGGTGTGGGAAGGCAGGTCCTCACCGTGTTTACTTGTGTATCCACAGTGCCTGGTGCTCAACAAACGTATGGGGACCATGAGGGAACAAACAGAAGTTCACAGGAGAAGGAGCACGTTTACTCCTTTGGTGGGGTTGGGGTGGGGAAAGTGAGCCATCCAACTTTCACCTTGTCTTTTGGCTTTTTGAACCAAAGTCTTGAATGCCCAATACACAACACAACACATTTCAGTGAGCAGCACTCAGTAGTTATCCCATGGTCCCCTCCAGGCATCCCTTGGGGGAAGCAGCCTTTGATGACCTGAGTCTTTCATGACCTGAAACATTGTGCTAAGTGTGTGTAGGGGCTAGGAGAGGAGGCATTCGTTGTTGAAGGTTGGATAGGCTATGTGGGGGGATGGGGAGACAATGGGAGGAGGAAGAGGAAAACCCCTGTCAGGGGCGTGGAGCTTTGGTGTGGTGTGTGTGATGATCTGATCTGACCTTGACCCAGGCAAGGGGTCTGGGATGCTCAGGATCAAATCAGATTGTCTGGGGAAGATGGAGCTGGATTCCTTGGGGTCTTGAATTCTGAGCACTGAAGATTGAAACAATATAGTTACAGAACAGAAGCTGCTTATAAATTGGAGTTCCAGTCTGTGGGAGGTGAGACCTTGGCTGTGTCCACCAGCCTTGCTGAGCGGTCAGTCACAGCATCTTCAAAAGGGAGCAGTCGCGAATTCTCTCCAAACCCAGGAGAAGTGGCCTAGATCTTTCTTGGTCTCCCAAACTCTAGAAGTGGTTAAGATTTATTTGTTTGCCTCACTGTAACCCTACATACCCTTTCTTTCTTTCTTTCTTTCTTTTTTTTTTTTTTTTTTTTAATTTTATTTGACAGAATGAAACACAGCCAGAGAGGGAACACAAGCAGGGGGAGTGAGAGAGGGGAGAAGCAGGCTTCCCGCCAAGCAGGGAGCCCGATGTGGGACTCGATCCCGGGTCTCCGAGATCGTGACCTGAGCCGAAGGCAGTCGTTTAACCAACTGAGCCACCCAGGCGCCCCCATACCCTTTATTTCAATAAGAATCTTTATTTCAATAAGATGAACTTAGAAATGTTCAGCTTAGGAAATCAACCCTCTCACTCCCCGGTTCTTACAGTCTTCTTTGTTTTAGGCAAACACCTCAGGTAGATTCCAGAAGAGCGAAGAGGTTCTTAGCCCCCCAGCATCATCCATCATCCTTAGCCAACATGAGTCTCAACTGTTTAACCCGCTACACATGGCCAAGATGGAGAAAATGTTTGAGGATGGCGTTGCCCCGACAGGAGGTAAAACCTCCTGGTGGCTGCGTCTCTGCTTCCCACACAGGGTGGGATCCGTCCCTCGGGGTGTGCAGGGTTCAGATTTAACAAGCAGTTTTTCATCTTTAACCTTTTAGAACTTGCTGTCATTCTGTAAATATTGTAAACATATTGGAGTCTATTTAATATCTAGAAAAACAATACCCCTAATCCAGGCACCCAGATGTAACCATTGTCAGCATTATGGTATATTTTCTTTCAAACAATTTCATACGTATGATGTGACAATATTCTTGCACACTGAGTGGCTTAAACCACACATTTATTGTCTCACGGTTTGAGTGGGCCCAGCGTGGGGCATGGCCTAGCTGGCTTCTCTGTTCAGGGTCTCGCTAGGCTGGGGTTGTGGTAACACCTGGGGCTTGTGGGGAAAGGATCCACTTCCAAGTCCACTCCGTTGTTGGCAGGATTCAGTTCCTTGCCACTGCAGCACTGAAGGCTTCTGTTTCTTCCTGGCTATTGGCTGGTGACTGCTTTCAGCTCCTACAGCTACCCACAGTTCCTGCCCAAGAGGGCTCACCAACACGGTGGAGTTCAAGGCTCAGAGTAGCCCGGGGGAACGGCCATTCCAGCAAGATGGGTGCTGCAGTCTTACCAGCATGCAGTTATGGCCACATAACCCTGTACTTCCTGTCACCTCTGCCATATTCTCTTGGTTAGAAACAAGTCATGGGTTCTCCACTCAAGAGGAGGGGATTCTGGGAGGGCATGAACACCAGGAGGGGGGCATCCTGGGGCCACGGATGGCTATGTGTGTTTTCATGTGTCCATAATTTTACTACATATGTGACTTCAGACCCTTCTTTTCCTCTTGATGTAGAATACCTTAAGGGCTTTTCATATTGCATGTAGTCTTCCAAACCATATTGCTCATGAATGCAAGTGTTTTACTGGTGGACTAAGCCATTCCCCCATAGTTGGATATTTAGGTTTTATTGAGTTGTTTTTTTTTTAAGATTTATTTATTTGACAGCGAGAAGCACAGTTAGAGAGGGAACACAAGCAGGGGGACTGAGAGAGGGAGAAGCAGGCTTCCCACCAAGCAGGGAGCCCGATGTGGGGCTCGATCCCGGGTCTCCAGGATCATGACCTGAGCCGAAGGCTCGCTTAACCAACTGAGCCACCCAGGCGCCTCGGTTTTATTGAGTTTAAAGAACATTGTGAAGAACAGCCTTTGTGCATCAAATATTTTCTGTCATTAGAACTTAATTTTTCTCCTGGGGGTGATACACATAAAGACAAGTGATAGGAGTCCATACAGACGTCTTTGTTTATGTCCACTGGACTCTTTTGAGTACCAGCTCTGGGGGCGGAGCTCCTGGCCCCATTCATTTGAGTTTTACAGCCACACTGTGATGTGGGCAGGAAAGGATAAGAAATCCCCAGCTCACAGATGAACAAAGTGAGGGCAGGGATGGTTGGAGTGTGTCTGGCCCAGAGAAGACGTGGCTTCTAACTGGGCTGATTTGGTGTCTGTGTTTGGCAGCTGGGAGTTGCCACCACTATGTTCTGGAGGGCGCTGAATGACTCTTTCTGTGTTTGTGTTCTGAGTTGGCGGTGTATTTAGGCAGTTCAAAAGGCAAAAGGTACTTTGCCCATGATACCTTTTTGGCATACAGAGATGTCTCCTTCGGCCCAGACCCGAGCTGCCCCATTCCGCTCCTTTAGATGGTGACTGCTTTCAGTGTCCTGTGACCCGGAGGAGCTCACATGCGACATGGTCACTTCCCCCTTTTGTACGCAGTGGCGTCTGTCATCCATGCTGTTCCATGCCTCGCTTTCTTTCCTTCAGCTTGACTGAACTATAGCTGACCAGTAAATCTGTAGTGTATTTGACATGTACACCATGTAGGCTTGATAGCCAGACATGGAGAAAGGGTCCCCACAGTTGTCGACTCCTGCTTTTAAGGAAAATAGTTTTTGGGCGCCCTGGTGACTCAGTGGGTTAAAGCCTCTGCCTTCAGGTTGTGATCTCAGGGATCGAGGCCCACGTCGGGCTCTCTGATCAGTGGGGAGCCTGCTTCCTCCTGTCTCTCTGCCTGCCTCTCTGCCTACTTGTGATCTCTCTCTGTCAAATAAATAAATAAAATCTTTAGAAAAATAATTTTTATCAAGTTTCCCCTTTTACTTTTTACCTAATCTTGAAATATTTTCATATCAATATAAAAAAGAGTTTCCTCTTTAAAACAGCAACAACAAAAACTGGCCAGGTTTCAAATGGAGGAAAGGAAAATTCATCATCTTTCGTTGATACAGAGTAAAGGAAAATAGGATCATTTTTCTCTTTCAGAAGTCTTTTAAAGAGGTGGATCATGGGGGGGCCTGGGTGGTGGAGTTGGTTAAACATCCAGCCCTTGATTTTGGCTCAGGTTGAGATCTCAGGGTCATGGGATTGAGCCCCACATCAGGCTCCATGCTCAGCTGGAAATCTGCTTGAGATTCTCCCTCTCCATCTGTTCCTCCTGCTTCTGCATTCTCTCTCTCTGTCTAAAATCAATCAAGCAATCAAGAAATCAATCAATCACTCATGAATCTGGACTCCATAGCATTTCTTGGGAACTCTGACCTGACCATCAACTGTCTTGGAGGGAAAAGGGGAGATATCAGTGTTTTCCTGTCTATTCTACGAGTTCCCTTTCAGGGTCTTAGTTTTTTTTATTTGTTGATTGAAGGTCTTTGAGGAGGGTCCATGGTTCTTTTTTCTTTTTAAAGATTTTTTTTTTAAGTGATCTCCACACCGAACGTGGGGCTCCTACAACCCTGAATACAAGCAAGCTCCATTGGCTGAGCCAGCCAGGTGCCCTGAGGGGCACTGGTTCTTCATTCTCTTCTTCTTCTTCTTTTTTTTTTAAGATTTATTTATTTATTTGAGAGCAAGTGAGAGTGTGCAGGGGGCAGGGGCAGATGGAGAGAGAAAGAGTCCTAAGCAGACTCTGTGCTGAGTGCAGAGTTGGACATGCGGCTCCATCTCCTGACCCTGAGATCACTACCTGAGCCAAAACCAAGAGTCAGAAACTCTACCTACTATGCCATCCAGATGTGCCTGGGTCTGTGGTTCTTTTTGTTGTTGTTTTTAAAGATTGAATGATTCATTTATCAGAGAGAGAGAGAGCACCATCAGGGAGAGCAGCAGGCAGAGGGAGAAGCAGTGGGACTTGATCCCGAGCCAAAGGCAGACACTTAACCAACTGAGCCACCCAGGCATCCTGGGTTTGTGGTTCTTAGTGGGGAGTGGCCATGCATCTCCAGGGAGATCTTTTTTTTTTCTTTTTAAGATTTTATTTATTTGACAGAGAGAAACACAGCCAGAGAGGGAACACAAGCAGGGGGAGTGAGAGAGGGAGAAGCAGGCTTCCCGCTGAGCAGGGAACCCAATGTGGGACTTGATCCCTGGTCTCCAGGATCATGACCTGAGCCGAAGGCAGTCGCTTAACCAACTGAGCCACCCAGGCGCTCTCCAGGGAGATCTTAAAAGTGTCCACGTGCCCCTGGCTTCCACTTTCTGGGCCTGCCTTGGAACACTTGTGGGCTGCTGGGGTGGGGATTGAGGAAGAGCCACTGAGCTGGGGGCCCTGTAGCCCCAAGCCTGCAGGCAAGTGTGGCACCAACCTTCTGCACAGGTGCTCCCGAGGGGACATGGGGGGTGCACATGCCGAGTGTGCCCACTCTTGCGAGCCAACATTTCATCAACCACTGCCGGGAAGGGTAAGAATCAGCGTAGATACGGAGTTTCCTGGGTTACAAAGCCCTCTGTCAGATTTGATTCCGTGTCACGAAGCCCTGTGGCTTTGTCACTAATTTACATAGGGGCCAGACACTAACAACAGGCCTAACTGCAGTGGCCTGGGTGCCCTGACATGGACACCTGTGGGCACTCCACACCAAGTGTAGCACTTCTGATCCAAAGTACATGAAAAGAAGGCCCCTCCCAGGAGAGCCAGGGACATGACCATGCAGTGCTCATGCTTGGTGACTGTGCCCTAGGAAGGCAAGCACTGTGGGGCACACACATACCTCTCCACCCCCTTCCCCCCAATGGCAGAGGGGAGGCTAGGAAACATTTTCTTGTTTTTATTTTATTAAAACATTTGCATTAATTTAAAAATGCTTATAAGTATATAAAAAAATAGAGGTAAACAGTCTATAATCCTACATCTTAGCTTTACAAAGAAAGAGAGGGGTGCCTGGGTGGCTCAGTTGGTTAAGCGACTGCCTTCGGCTCAGGTCATGATCCCGGAGATCTGGGATCGAGCCCCGCATGGGATTCCCTGCTCGGCGGGAAGCCTGCTTCTCCCTCTCTCACTCCCCCTGCTTGTGTTCCCTCCTGGCTGTGTTTCTCTCTGTCAAATAAATAAAATCTTAAAAAAAAAAAAAAAAAAGAAAAGAAAGAGAAAGGTGACATGAGAGTTTCCTGGGAGAAGGTGGGGAGGCCAGTTCTCGACAGATAATGCAGAGGAGAGGTGCAGCAGCGTTGCCATGCTGGGAGGAGGAGGGATGTCCTGGGGCAAGGCTAGGAGGGAGGCAGCCACAGAGGATGTGGGTGCACCCTGAGTCCCAGCAGCGTGTCTGACAGGGAGGTGACATATCTAGAGCACTGGAGAAGATGTCTTGGCCAGGAGGGAGGGAACTAGCTTCTCACGTGACCACCCTACAGAGGGTAGTGGTCATTATAATGGAGACAAAGGAAAGCTGCTGGTTTCAAATCCTCCTGGTGTCATTGTTTGTTCTTGGGCAAACCTTGAATTTCTGTGCTTCTGTGTCCTCATCTGTAAGATGGGGAGAATAACAGTACCTATCTTCTAGGACCACAGGATTCTTTTTAAATTTTTTTTAAAGAATTTATTTATTTATTTATTTGACACAACAGCAGCGTGCACAAGCAGGGAGAGTGGAAGGCAGAGGCAGAGGGAGAAGCAGGCTCCCTGCTGTGTAGGGAACTGGACATGGGGCTCGATCCCAGGACCCTGGTATCATGACTTGAGCTGAAGGCAGACGCCTAACTGCTTAACTGAGCCACCCAGGTTCCTCTGGACCACAGGATTCTTGTGAGGTTTCAGGATGGAGGGCACTGGAAAATCCCCCCTCAGGTCTTCAGCCTGGTGGGGGTTGACACCGTTAGCAGGGACGGTGAACACAGGAAAGGCCAGCATAGAGTGGAGTAAAGATAATAATAAGGATTTTAAGCATGCTGAATTGAAGGGGCCAGGGGAACACTTGGGAACAGTCAGATATGGGAGACATGTTCTCTCCTGAGGCAGAGATGAGTGAATAGGTGAGGTCACTCAAGGACAGTGTCAGAAAAGCAAGGGGACAAGGAGAAGAGCTGAGGCACCTGCCTGCCGAATGACAGGGCAGGGCAGGCAACGGAACCTGGAGGAGACCAGAGGGACCAGCGGGGTTGCTGCTTGATGAAGGCAAGAGGCCCTGGAGGCAAGGAAGGGAGCCATTGGGTGTGGTCTAAGGTCTCTGGTGGCTGAGGAGGGTGGTGTCAGGGAGTGGTGGGCAGAGGGGGTGTCCAGTGCTGGGTGTCAGAGGGAATGTGCTAACGGGTGCAGGCAGAAGAGAGCAGGATGGCAGTGAGGGCAGGCCTTCATCTCCTGAGAAAAGGGCCTGGGACCACCCAGCTGGAGAGAGTTGACTGTCAGAACATCCCTCTTGTCTTCTGAGCTGGAAGAGGCAACAGTCAAGAGTTGTAAGATCGAGCCCCACATTAGGCTCTGCGCTGGGTGTGGAGCCTGCTTAAGAATCTCTCTCTCCCTCTCCCTCCACAACCCCCTCTCCTGCTCCTGTTTTCTCTCTGTTAAAGAAAAGAAAAAGTGTAGAACAGCTGGCTAAGCTCAGAGGCACAGGGAAAGGCGGTTACAGAGTTCACTCTGAGTGCAATTCAGAAGTAAAATAACATGCATCTTTTTTTCCTTTTTTTTTTTTTGACAGAGAGAGGTCTCAAGTAGGCAGAGAGGCAGGCAGAGAGAGGGGGAAGCAGACTCCCGCTGAGCAGAGAGCCCGATGTGGGGCTCCATCCCAGGACCCTGAGATCATGACACAAGCTGAAGGCAGAGGCTCAGTCCACTGAGCCACTCAGGCGCCCCCAATAACATACATCATTTTTTTTTTTAAGATTTTATTTATTTATTTATTTGACAAAGAGAAACAGACAGCCAGAGAGGGAACACAAGCAAGGGGAGTGCGAGAGGGAGAAGCAGGCTTCTCGCCAAGCAGGCAGCTCGATGCGGGGCTCAATCCCAGGTCTCTGGGATCATAACCCGAGCTGAAGGCAGCTGCTTAACCAACTGAGCCATGCAGGCGCCCCAATAACATACATCTTTACACTGAGACGATATTTACTTCCCACAAAATGCACAGGTTTTGGGGTCCCACTCAAGGAATCTGTCACATGCATGCATTCATATAACTAGCCCCCCCAGGTCAAATTAGAGAACGTTTCCTGCCCCCCAGAAAGTGTCCTCCTGTCTGATCCTGGTGGTGACCCCCTCCTTAAGGAAGTGATATTTTCACATGCAAGTTTTTGAATAATTAATCAACCATTTGGCTTGAGGTGGGTGAGAGCTGTTTTTTTAGAGGGGGAAGGGACCCTGCCTGAAACTTGCAGTGTGTTTCCTTTCCCCAATACCTTTGTGTCTATTCTCTTGTTATTTTCAAAAAAGTGTTTGGCAAACTGTTGATAAGAAGAGTATTCACACAACATGCTAGCGAACAATCTGTATGGCTTAGGTGCCTGTGCAAGGAGCCTCTATGTTGCTCATAGTGCTCTAGAGAGGGATTGGTTCGCTCATCTCATATATGGAAGGATCAGATTGCTGGGGTCAGCCTTGGGCGCCACCCTGTGACCTTGGGTGCATGACGTCACCTCTGTGTTTCTCATAGTCCCTCTTATTAAATGGTCAGTGTGAATAAACACAGAGAAGCACCCTTTATCATCACGTCCACATCCTAGTGCCAACAACAGCACTCAGGGAACAAGCATGTGCGTGAGCCAAGGACACAGTCACGGAGGGCGCAGGCTTGCCCTGCACTTGCAGAACTCATGGGCTAGAGTGTGACAAGGAAGGTCAGGGGTGATAGTGAAGCCGGGTGGTGGGGGAGGGACCTCCCTAGATAGTCCCCAGGAATGCCTCCCTGTTGAAAGGACCAGATGGTGCAACGGTCTTGTGGGAGTATGCTCGGTGGTGTGAGAAACAGCGTGGGGATGTTAGAACCGGAGCTGGGAGTGAAGGGGATGGTGGTGGGAGGTGAGGTCTAAGCAGAACCAGAAAATGCACAGCCTTCTGACTGTGGCAAGGATTCCAGATATTTGGAGGGGGGCTTTAGAAGCACTTTTTATAGACTTGATTATTAAAAAAAAAAATCTAGGTGGGGATATTGGCTCATTGGCAGACAGATTCCCTTATAGTCCCAAATCCAGCTTGGGGAGAGTATTTTATCCCTACCTCTGCTCTCCCATTCCCAATGTTCCCTGCAACCAAAGTTGGCATTTTAATTGCCTTTATTTTTTAATTTTTAAAAAGATTTTATTTATTCAATTGAGAGAGTGAGGGCAAGAGAGGGAGGGGCAGAGGGAGGGCAGAGAGGGAGAAGATTCCCCTTGAGCAGGGAGGCCGATGTGGAGCTCGATCCCAGGACTCTGGGATTGTGACCGGACAGAAGGCAGACACTTAACCGGCCAAACCGCCCAGGCGCCATTTAACTGTCTTTAAAAGACACACTTCCCCTCTCTCTTTGCATATTTGAATCAATTTGTTTCTCTGTTGCTATTACTAGTTTTCCCTCCCCCCTCCCCCTTTCCTTCCCTTTTTTTTTTTTTTTTTTTTTTTTTTTTTTTTTTTTTTTTTTTTTTTTTTTTTTTTTTTTTTTTTTTTTTTTGGTGAGTTTTCATCAGTTTTGTTTGTCTCAATGACTGGTCTGTCTTATTTGTTCAGAAATGGGGTCTGATCTTTTTTCGTATCCCCTCAGCCAGCAGTGCTGTGGGGCCAACGCGCTGCTCTGGGTGTGGAAGGCGTGCAGCAAGTACTGGTGGGCTGACTGAATGCCGAACAGATAGATGAGATTCAAGGGACAACCCAGCCGACACGGTTCTCTGGGTGCCCTCCCTCAGCACCCAGACACGCAAGAGCACCGTGGCTGCTGACAGGGCCCAGTGACTTCCCACGACGTGGATGATGTTCTTTCTTCTCTTGAAGCCCTGGACCTGAAGGCTTTCATTAAGGCCATGAAGAAGATTCTGAGCAGTCTGTCAGATGAGACACTAGAGGCGCTGTTTCTGAAGGTGGACACAGACTGTAATGGCTCCATCACCTGGGTGAGGAGGGTGCCCCTGCTGCCTCACCAAACTGGAGGGAGGCTCAGGGGTCCAGGTGTCGCTGATCCATAGAGCAGGTGGAGGGTTGAAGATGGGGAAGTGGTCAAGGCATCAGAAAGCTTCTGGTGGATTCTGGGGTGCTTGCTGGGTAGAGGGAGCCCTCCTGAGACTCCTGTAAGCGGGGTTTATTGCAGTTCATTCTTCTCCTGAAGGATAGGAGAGCATATGACAGATGTCAGTGACCTGCACATGAGACCTCCCATCATGTACCGCCCACCTGCCAGCTGCTCTCCTCCATACCCGTCCTCCCATTCAGTCCCATAACCGTCTCATGGCCCTTTCTGGTCACTCAGCCAACAGACAGACCTGTGGCTGTTCAATCCAAAAATGCCAGAGTTTTAGAGCAGATTATTTTTCCTGATTCTGTGTTCTTTGATGAGCAGAATACACCATTTAGGAATACAAAATACAGAAGGATACAGACAAGTACAAAAAAATAGTCTGATGTATTGATGGAAAAATGCCAATACTGATAACTAGCCTTCATACCAGGCATTGTGCTAAGCACTTTTTATATTGTTTTACTTAAACTTCACAGAAATCTTACAGAATAGGTGTTATTTACCTTAATTTTACAGGTTGGGAAACCGAGGCATGAAGAAGTTAAGAAACTTGCCCAGACTTACAGAGCTAGTTAGCAGCTGAGCTAGTCTTCAGACCTGGGGAGTTTGCCCTCAGAGCCCATGTGTTAACTACTCTGTCATTCCTCCCCTTGGCTTAGGCATACATTGTTTTGTTTTTTCTTTCATTTCTCTTAATATTGTACCATAAACGTGTTTCCAGAATTCTCTGCTCTCTTCACAGTGATCTGAATAACTCCCCCTTTCTTTATAGGTTCACATGGTGGCCTGTTTTGGCCTTCATGAAGCATCAGTAGATTCTAGAGTTGCCCTCTGGCCCGGCTTCTGGGTCTTCCCCTGCTGTTAATTTGTTATATGAGCTGGAACAACTCATCTCTACTTTTATAGGCCTCAGTCTTATTATCCATAAAGTGGGGGTGGATAAAGAGTTCAAACAAGATGCTCGATGTGGTGATGATGCAGAGATGTACTTAGCATTATAGAAACACATGGAGGAGGGAGGTGCTGCTGTGTACTTGCTGATAGGCTCTTCATACATCGCAGATCCCAGAACAGCTCAGGTGCTTGGCTACTTCCCTGGGTCAGCCCCAGGAAGCAGCAACCAGAGAGCCCCTTGGAAGGGGCTGGGAAAGATTGGGGGAGACCTGGAAGCCAGATATGAGTTCCCAAAGCCCAGCACTCTGACGTCTCGGCCAACGCTGTCCTGCCTGCGTTTCTTCCCGAGGCAGCAGAAGTACGTGGATTACATGATGCGAGAGTTCCAGAGAAAGGAGAGGATGAGAACAAGCCAGTACCGCCTGCGCTTCCACCTTCCCATGAGGATCATCCCCCTGTAAGGAGCCTTGCCCTGGATGGAAGGGGTGCGCGTGTCAGCAAGGTGGGGCTGACCCTGGAGGAAGCGCCCCTCCCTAAGTCCCTGAGCCACTCCTTGTGGGGCCACCAAGACTCAGGCACTGTAGGCGCGCCTGAGCATTAAGGTGGGTGATGTGTCCCCACTCTACAGACAAGGAAACAGGTTTGGAGAGGTCAAATGAGAGTGGTGGAGTTGCTATGTTTTCACCCTCCCTGCAGCATACTCTTGCTTCCTCCCACCACTGATGCTGAGTGTGCCTGAGGGTTTCATCCACAGGGTACTGATGGCTCATCTGGTGGGGAGTAAAAGCCCTCATGGGAAGCTGCTCCTGGAGGCCACACCAGGCCTCACACTCAGGCTGCTGGTCATTCCTGGAGCACATGGCTCTGCTCCTGACTTGACTCCCTCCCTGCCCTGCCTGTTTTCTCCTCCTTGTGGCTCCTCCCCACTGTGCCCTCTGGACCTTCACCTCATCTTTCTGTGCCATGGTTCTGTGTGCTCCTGCCCCTCTGAACTCCCTAAGTACCAGGAGCCCTCCAGTGGGTCTGGCCAATGGCCCAGGCCTCTTTCTGGAGTTCCTTTCTTGGAGACCACGTAGCCCAGTGCAGGAGGCCGGGGCCAGGGAGTTTGTCCTGTTGTTCAACGCTTGGTGACCAGCATCTGTGGCTTGGTTAGGAGGGGCTGTGGCTGGGTCTGTCCTCGGGACCACCCCCAGAGCAGGTTATGGGGAAGACCATGAACCAGAAGTGGTCTCACCTGGAGAGTCTGAGAGATGGTGTAATGAAAACCAGGAAAGGGCAACTGAAACAATTTTGGTCAAGTTTCAGTTGAGGAATAGCCAATAAATATGAATGATGAAGGATTTTATAACCATGTGTTATGACCTGAAAACTTTGCTTGATATGTCCAAGTCCTCATGGGCCTTTCTATTTCCTTGGGACATTTAGATTCCCAAGGGTATTTCAAGGGCCAGAACCAAAAATGTCAAAAAGCCTGTCCCTATTTTCTCCTATTTATTTATTTGTTCAACCTTCAGACCCAGAGAGCATTTCCACCTTGTCAGAGTTAGTAGCCAAGTACTATTTAATTGCCTTCATGAAGTGTCGTCTTATAAGTTGGCTCCCCTTGCCTAAGCCTGGGCCAAGATCACTGAATGGCCCATCGGGTGCCGCTGCAGTCTGGGAGGTGGAGGTGCTGGGCCAGTGGGGTAACACCTCCCAAGGGCTCCCCTCACGTCCCCTGGCTCTCACCTGTCATGTTATCAGGTGGCCCTGGGAGTGATGCCTGAGGGCTATGGGGGGTGAGGGGCGGGTAGGAGCCATGTCCAGACACACCATCACCCTCTCTTCTTTTTTTTTTTTTCACCCTCTCTTCTGCTGAGACTGTTTTGGAGGTGGAATTTCACAGCGGTGTGGGTTAGCCTTCAGCCACAGGTCACATGGTGTCCACAGTGACATTTAGAAAAGGCTCTGGCTGAGTAGGGATCAAGGTGCCTAGGTTCTAGTTTGAGCTCTGCCCAGAGCCAGGACATAGCTCCAGGCAAATGTTTATCACTAGGTCCCTATGAAGTGAGGTGCCATTACCTGTCCTGCCGGGGCCTGGAGGCGTGGGAACACCAGGTGGGAGAGTGAGTGCTGTGCTGTATCCAGAAGTCAAAATGGCGCTCCCGTTAGTAGCCAGCCCGCCAGCTTAGCCAACTTGGGGCCGGAGAGAAGGCATCACTGTAGCCTGCTGGAAGGCTGCATGGAGGCATCCTGCGAAGCCAGGCCTGCCACAGAAGCCCTTTGCTGGGCTCAGGGCCTGGCCTTGGACATGAGGAGTCTGGTACACGGGGTTCTGTTCGATACATTGTCCTTTGTCCCTTTTATCTCAAGCTTGGGTTATACTCCCTTCTCTACCCTGAGTTGCCAGAGGCTGTTATTATGAAGGTTTCAGTAGCAAGCCCCCGTCCACTCGCCTCCCGTAGACCATTTTTCTCATAAAAGAAGGCTTGCAAAAGACCTTCGTTCTCTGCCTCCTCTGACCCCGTCCCATCATGAGGAAGCTGACTGGCAGTGTGATGGGAGAAGCCTGCTGCTTGTGGAGCCCCGTCTCACGCCGGCGGCCTGCTTGGGTCTCTGTCTTTCAGCCACCGCGGGTAACAGTAGAAACTGCCCAGCAGAATCACACGGCGTGCAGGTGCACCTAGAGGGGGGATCTCCCCTTGCTTGCTCTCTCCCTCCTCTGTGCTCTTCATTCTGTTTTTATTTGAGTCCTTCTCTCTCCCGTCACCTTCCACAGGAAGCATGGATGTGAGATTGTGAAGGTGCAGTTTTTAACTCAGCGGTTCAAGAAGGCAGGGAATCTCCTGACTATCACCAAGGACGGGATCCTGCAGATCTGGTCTGAGGCCTTCTCGCTGCTTAACTCCTTTAGGGTGAGGACAGCCCACCCGTGGAGCACACATGGGGTGGTCAGGGAGCCTTTACCTTTGTACGCCAATACTGAAGGTGACACGGACCCAGAGTACGCTCAGTCTTGGGGTTCATGGTCTAAGTGACTGAAGTCACTGCTCGGGAGTCAGTTTCTGGCTTCACTGTGGGGCTGGGACCCTCATGTTTCTGTTCTTTAAGCAGGATGATGTCTGGGTGTCCATTCTACTTGGATGTCCAACAGACACCTTACACCCAATTTGTTCAAACAGAATGTTGCTGTAGCCCTCCCTCGTCACCAGGCTTACTTCTCCTGGGCCCCATCTCAGTGAGTGGTGTCATCACCCACTAAGGTTCCTGTGTTAGAGGTCAATCCCCTCTCCTTTCCCTGTTACAACCACACTGTCACCAGGTGCTGCTGACTCGAATCCTTCACCTGGACCAGACGGGAAATCACAGGGGTTGTGAGTGTGGGCTCTGGAACCCGATAGTGCCACCTTCTAGTTCTGTGACCTTGGACAGTTAGTATATAGCTCTCCATGCCTCAGTTTCCTCATCTATCAGGTGGGGTCATTGTAATGCCCTCAGACTGCTGGGAGGATATAATGACCTAAGAACACCCACATGGTACTCCGAGTAGGGCAAGGCCTACAGTGAGTGTGGGACAAAGAAAAGCTGACCTCATGGTCTGTGTTGTCGGCTCCTGGCCAAGCACAGTAAGTGAGACAACACTCAGGGAAGCTGGCTGTGCACTCCGTGTCGCCGGGACAGTCTAGAATGGTCCAGCAAATGAGGAAGGCCCAGCTCCTCAGAGAAGGAGGACTTACCGAGAAGGCTGCCAGCAGCAGGAAGGCTTTCCCAAGCCTGTGAAACAGCAGTGTTTCACAGATGCATCAGGGGGTGTCCTGTGGGGCTGAGCATTCTGTCTGCTCCCCTCTCGGTTGCTGAGGGAGATAGCTCAGGTCTGTGGAGGTCCTGTGCCTCTCTGGGGTGTATTTGGTATTCCAGGACCAAGGGGGACTCACACCCGAGTTCCCAAGGCTAGGGTTTCTGGCACCTTCCGCTCTCTTTTTTTCTCTGTGCTTATTTTGGTGTGGGTAGTATGAGCTCTTGGTTACGGCTGCTACTTGGTCACCTCAGCACCCCTCAGAGGCCAGGTCTGGGAGGCTGAGGTTGAGAGGGACAGAGGGAGGTTCCCCAGAAGGCCCAGCATTCTTCCTTGAGGGGCTGCTTGGGCAAGTAGATGTCGGCAGGGGTGATCCACCAAGCACCTTCCATGAACACCCACCGCATGCCATGGTCCCATGGATGGAAAACCCTGGAGTGTGCAAGGAGGGGAGCTGGACTTCACTTCCCAGCTGCACAGTCTTGGACAAGTCACTGAAACTCCCTAGGGCCCTGGGCTTCTGGGAGAAACATGGAGCTGATGGCTGTTACCATCCCCTCTGCTGTGTGTGGGTGGCCAGGGGGCCTGGCCCATTGTCCTCACTGCCCGGCCACCAACACCGGCCTCTGTGTCTTGAGTTCTGAAGCAGCGGTCCCCTCCCTGCCCCTGCACTTGCTGGCCCTTCAGCATACCCACCTGGAGGAGCTGCCTGAAGGCCCTCCTCCCTTTTGTTTCATGTGGCACTCCCCACTGCTTTTTTTTAAAAAAAGATTTTATTTATTTATTTGACAGAGAGAAAGATTGCAAATAGGCAGAGAGGCAGACAGGGGGGGGGGGAAGGCTCCCCGCTGAGCAGAGAGCCCAATGAGGGACTCAATCCCAGGACCCTGAGATCATGACCCGAGCCGAAGGCAGAGGCTCAACCCTCTGAGCCACCCAGACACCCCTCCCCACTGCTTTCTATTCAGGGAGTAAAATACAAGTTCCTTAGCTGGTCACCCCAAATTCGTTTCCCATCCTCTCTGCCCCCGTGCCCATCTTTGTGTGTGGGGTCCCCCACTTGGGGTGCTCACTCAAATTCCATCTACAGGGGTGTTGTGTGAGCCTGACAGCGGAGCGCGGAAAGCGTGGACGATTTCTTGTTCATAAGCCTGTTGAACCAGGTGACACCTGCAGATGGTAAACAAGATTCAGACAAAACGAGCAAAAACGAATACAATGTTCTATGTCCATTATATCACAATAAAACCCACATGCGGGAGTCAGATGGGCAGAAGGGCAGACCGTGGAAAGTCAGTCTCCCTCTCCCAGACCCGAATTCTCTCCCTGAAGGCAACCACGTGACCAGTTTTGGGGTGCTCTTCCATGGTTAGACTGTACGCACATCCCCCACACCTTTCTTTTTAAATAGACACAGAGCAGCACATAGTAGTGCTCCTTTCCTCCTTGACTTTCCATTTCATAATCGGTCCTGGTGGCTCCTCTCTATGGCAGGTGCACACCACCCTCGTTTGTACTGTGTGGGTAGTGCCCGGTGCTGTGATTTGTATCAGCTCTTCTTTGCACGCAGTCTGTGGCCTGTTGCTATCAGCAGTGTGGCAGGGCCTGCCTTCGCACATGTTTTTCTGTGAGCACAGGGGAACACATCCATAGATGTGGCTTGGAAGTAGATCCCGGGATTACGAACCATGCACATTTAAAACTTTGATGAGTGTAATTCCATGCTCTTGGCTTTATGGCCTGGCCCTACCCTATCTTTCCATTTATTTTCACCATGAATAGTGCCTTACTGTATGAAATTTAGTTTGGTGTTGAGATAAACCCAGCTATTTTTCTCTCTGAAAATCTTCGATACTCTGTTTTCTAAAAAAAATTTTTTTCATACTCCAAATCTCACACTTATGGATTTTATTAGTCTGTTACCACAATGTTAATCTTATTTCAGTGTAATTAGATAAAAGACATGTGCTAGCATTAAGATGACAGGTAACCCCTGAACAATATAGATTTGACTTGCCTAGGTCAGCTCATATATGGAATCTTTTTGATGAATACATTATAACACTATAAATGTATTTTCTCTTCCTTATGACTTTCTCTTTAATTTTTCTTTTTTTAAATTTTTTCCTTATGATTTTCTTAATAACATTTTTTCTCTAAGAATAAAGTATATAGTACATACGACATACAAGCTATGTGTTAATTGACTGTTCATGTTATCAGTAAGGCTTTTAGTCAAGAGCAGTCTATGAGTAGTTAAGTTTTGGAGGAATCAAAAGTTATAAGCAGATTTTCAACTGTATGAGGGTCAGTGTCCCTAACCTGTGTGCTGTCCATGAGTCAGCTGTGTTTTAGTTCATGCTAGTGGTAGAACATTTTTAATGCTGTTAGAAACCAATGAAAAGGTTTTTAATAGAAGTCTAAAGAATATGAAATAATTTCAAGGAAAGCTAAGTCTTGAAATATAAGTACAATTTATATTGAGAAATTGAGAGCATTTCCTTTTTTATATTTTAATAAATAAATTTTCTACCCCCCCAAAAAAAAAACCAAAAAACTTTGATGAGTGGGGTACCTGGGTGGCTCAGTTGGTTAAGTGTCTGACTTCAGCTCAGCTCATGATCTCAGGATCCCTGTGTCGGGTAGGCTCCATGCCCAGTGGGGAGCCTCCTTCTCCCTCTGTAACCCCTCTCCTGCTAGTGTTCTCTCTCAAATAAGTAAATAAACTCTTAAAAAAAACCTTGAAACTTTAAGGAGCATGTCAAATGGCTCTAAAAAGGGGTTGTGAGGATAGGTGTTCTTTCTTTCTTTATTTATTTATTTATTATTATTTTTTTTAGATTTTATTTATTTGACAGAGAGAAACACAGCCAGAGAAGGAACACAAGCAGGGGGAGTGAGAGAGGGAGAAGCAGGCTTCCGGCTGAGCAGGGAGCCCGATGTGGGACTCGATCCCGGGACTCCAGGATCATGACCTGAGCTGAAGGCAGTCGCTTAACCAACTGAGCCACCCAGGCGCCCAGGATAGGTGTTCTTTAAACCCGTTTTATAGATGTGGAAACTGAGACTCAGGTCAGGGAACTTCTCCAAGGTCCCATCAGTAGTTAGTGGAAATATTGGTCTCCATACCAGGTTTATGGCTGGCTCCTGGGGTGGCAGGAGAGGGTTCACGGGATCCCGTGTTTCTGGTGTGCTCTGCTGGGCAAGCCTCCCCAGCCCAGATCTCCTCTGCTTTTCCTTGGGCTAGCTTAACCAGATCCAGCAGCTCTATACCCTGGAGATGTGTGTCATTGACATGGTGTGTCTCTATAACATGAACCTGATTGCAGTTGCATCTACTGACCAGAAGATAGGTGAGTCCCTGATGGCTCTCAGGCCTGCTCTCAGCCATTGGAGGGGTATGCATTTGCGCTTGGAGAGACCTGTCACTTAGCTAACTGTGGGTATGGATTAGAGTCTTCTGAGGGTTCTTCAGCAGATGCTACATGTTGTCACCAGAGACCCCCAAGGCCAGGGAGGTGGGCTTGGGTCCCATGCATGCCTCCTCTTCTGTCTCTTCCCCAGAGTTCTTTGATATTAGCAACCATAACTGTGCCCGGGCCTTTACCTTCATTGATCTGGACAGCTGTGTCCTAGCCATGGACTACTGGTGAGTCTCAGGGGAGGTTGGCGCTCCGTCTTGGTGGCTGTGTCACTCAGTAGGGTTGGGACTCCCAAAAAGCCTCTCTGGAAACAGCCCTGGAAAGATTCCCACTCTGTGTGCCTGTGTCCTCATCACCAAGCTGCCCCTCCTGGGGGAGGGGTGTCACTCAGTCATCAGTCCCTCTTCCTCCCATGCCCCGAGCAAGTCAGCCATTAAATCCTAGTAGAGGCTTGTCCTGCCAAGGCCGAGGACTCTGGGAATGTCACAGTCCATTGGTAGGGGTGAGTTGATAGTGAGCACCTGGAGGACCAGGGACACATTTGTTTGGGTTTTAAAAGAAAATAATGATTCCTTTTGGACCTGGTTCCCTGATGATCTGGGTCTGGGCTGCTAGGCCCATGTTCGCCAGCTGTTGAGGGCAAGGCCGTAGAGTTGTGTGGGAATTGCTGTCGCTCCCAGGTGGTCGCTGGGTGGGTGGAGGTTTGCAGCTTGTGTGCCCAACCCAGCCTCCTCGTCTCCACCTCCCCTCAGGTCTGACTATCACAGAGGTGTGTTCTGCTACGGGGACACCAAAGGCAACGTCATCGTCTTCACCTCTGACAATGTGACCCATGGGTTGTTCAACCCCCAGATCCTTCCCAGGACCTCCAAATGGGGTAGCTAAGACACTGGGGAGTTGGGGGGGGCGGGGATGGCGTGCCTTGAGGAGGCTTTTCTCTCTTCCGCCTCCCAGCTCAGGAGCCCCCGGCTTGTTTGAAGCTCAGACAGCAGTGTGGCCATGTGCTCAGCTCAGGGTGGCCTGTGGGACAGGGGATGATAAGGGGACAGCAGGAGCCAGAGGGACTGAGGAGACAGGCAGTCTCTGTGAAGGTGGGAGGTTGTACAGGGGAGGGTGAGGGGAGCTGTTGCAAGACCCTGCTCATCCCAGCAAGACTGAGCCTGTGCCAGCTGCGTGACCCTGGGGAAGCCGCTCACCCCCTCTCTGTCTTGGGGTGGCAGCATGACCTTTCTCCACGGTTGCGAGGAGGACTCTGCTCCCTTTGGCTGGGTGGGGGCGGGGCTGGGAGTGCACACCAGCACTGTGTGCTGCCTGCTCTGGGCACATGGCCTCCTCCAGTCCCGTACCCACTGACAGTCACTAAGAGAGGAGGAAGGGTGCTTTTGGGGGTGAAGCACTTGCATAGGCCCCTGGGGTAGTGGCCTGAAGCAGGCAGTCTGCCCCAGCATCTGAACCTTAACCCTGGCCGGGCTGTACTCCAGACTGACCAACTGCTGCAGGGTGCTGTTCAGGGCTGCCCTGCCCAGGGGGCTAGATCCCCGCTCTGCAGCCTGGGGCTGTGAGGGACTTGGGGGAGCAGGACCTTGTCCAGGATCGAACCTTTGCTGCACAATGTCAGGCCTCCAGCTTGCTTCACATCCATCTAGAGGAGGCCCGGGCCACCAGGGGCCCCAGCCCACAGGGACCCTGACTCCCCTTCCATCCAGGATACCAGAGCAGCCCCTTGGGCTTCCCGGCATTGTTTAGGAGCAGGACTCTCTGCAAGGGCTCCCAGGCCCTGGTGTTACCTCCTGCCCAACTCCACAGGGCAACAACTGCCTCCACTGGCTGGACGGAAAATGGACCCTGCCCTGGATACATCAGGGAGCTGGGCCAGCAGGCTCCTGCCTCATCAGCCATCAGCCGCTGCCCCAGTGCCTGCCCCCCTCCCCTGGGGACTGGCGTGGCAGGTTGTAGTGGTCTTTGAGCTGCGTGTTGGATGGGAGATCGGAGCAGGTGCAGACGAAGTTGGAGTGTAGGAAGGAGTCCTTCCACGCCCCATGCTGCATGAAGGCTGGGTTGCACACAAAGGTGGACCCCCAGGTGTGTTGGGAGGAGTTGGACAGACTAGCTCTTGGTGACCTGGAGCCAGTTGCTTAAGCTATCTGTACCTCAGTTCCCTTACTGAACGGGATGAGCAGACTCAACTTGTGGCTTTTCTGGAAGGCGAGCATTCAGTTCACTGGAACGACCTCCCCGGTCCTCCCGGGCCCCTGCCAGCTTCATGGGAGAGGCAGACAGGCAGACATGCTCACAGTGTAGCCCTGGCTAAATCTCCTCCTTCCCAAGCCCTGGTAGGCCACCCGTCCCCCACCTCAGCAACACTCCACCCCTTGGGACTTCCCTTGCCAGATGGGGCTGGGAACTTTGCAGCAGTAAAATACTTGGGGTGAGCCCATAGGTCCCCCTCCCTTTTCTCCATTTTACCTGGGAGTTTCTCTCAGACTTGAGCCCAGATTGTCCCAGTCCTTCTGACCTACTTCCTTAAACCCTGCTCTGCAGGTAGCCCCGGGCTTGTCCCTGTCACTGCTCACTCCCTCTGTCTGTGTCAGACCTTCCTGCTTGCACCAGGGGCTTTTCCCTGGAGGCTCCTGGGCTGGCCACTGGCCATGGGAGGTTTCGGAGGCTGGGAGACTCTAAATGCCTTAAGGGCTATTCTGTGCTTAGGGCGGTTGCTCCAGGCATGCTTGCTGGTTGCTTCTTCTCTGAACTTGTGTTTGCCGAACAAAGTGGGCCATGTGGTTTGAAGCATTATGGTCAACTTCCAAATGACCCTTTCCAGAAAGAGTAGAGCCTGTGGGCCCAGTTAGTTCTCCAGTCCAGCAGAGCTGGAGCTCCCTGAATGAGAATCACCTTGTGTCGCATGCAGTATGGAGAGGGAGGAGCCTGAGGTGTGGGGCACAGGGACGCTGGGCAGCCGTGCTTATCTGTCTGGGTTTGTGTTCTGGGTGTTGAGTTCACCCCACCAAACCCACCAGAACATGGTAAAGCTTGAATGAGCATTCAGATGAAAAATCCTTTTGAGACATACAGGAATTACAAACGAACTGAAGGCGTCCTCTGGGGTTTTGCTGGTCTGGTAGAGGCAGGGGGCTGGTGATGGGGACTTGTTTTTTCTCTCCTATCAGATCACTGGACCAAGGTTTCTGCACAGAAGCTCCTAAAGGAAAAGTCCCCTTTGTACAGGAATTACCAGCTGAAGGTATGTTGTATCTTTCCTTGGCCCGCCGTTACCTTGGTAGTTATCTATACACATGCACCACTCAAAAATCAACACAGAAAGTGGATTGTCCACCTGGGTTCGGGCTTAGGCCTTGGGGCTTGGTCACTGGGAGCAGGATGGAGGCAACTATTGGATCCTGCAGCTTGTCGGCCTGGCTCGTCCCTCTCACCACCTCCGTTGCTCAAGCCCGGTCCTGGCAGACAACATCTCTCTGTCTCCGGGATGGCTGCAGTGGCTTCTAGTTGTTTCTGCACTTCCTTTCTCCATGCAGTGCTTTACTCCATCCAGCAGCCAGAGGAATTAGGAGCTAGAAACAGCCATGCCATTCCTTTGCTCAAAATCCCCCTGTAGCTTCTCTCGTGTTTGGACAAAATTACAAATACTTAGTGACCATCAAGACATGAGGTGACCTGGCCCCTGGCCTGTTCCCCAACTTGCCTGATCCTTCTCTTCTTCTCATTTACTCTGCCACAGAGACACAGGCAACCTTGCTGTTCTCTGAACACCTCAAGCCTTTTCCCACCTCAGGGCCTTGTCACCCTCTGTCCCCTTTCCTAGGTTCCTGTATGCTTCTTTCTCTGCTTCTTTCAGGGCCCTCACCAGCCAGCTCCTGGACCAGCCCCGTGCCTGCCCCCGCCTATACCCCTTCACACACAGTGCTTATAGGATTCTGACACCAAAGACAGTGTGTTTTCCCCACACTGTCAAGCACTTCTTGGACCTCAGCTGGGTGACCTACAGTTCAACTCAGTTCTGACGCTATCTGCCCAGAGATAGCATCAGATCCTATGGGTTGAGGCTCAGTCCCACCCTCCCAGAGACTAGTCACAGGTGCAGGTTGTCCCCTGTTCTTTTGACCCATTGGTTATAAATCAGAGCTTCCCATGACCCTTTTTTTTGGGTTTGATTAATTTGCTAGAGTGGCTCACAGAACTCAGAGAAATATTTTACTTACTAGATTACTGGTTTATTATAAAAGGATACAACTCAGGAACAGCCAAAGGGAAGAGATGTGTAGGGAAAGGTACAGGGACGCAGGGAACAGAGCTTCCCTGCCCTCTCTGGGTACAAGGCGCCCCCCCCTCCCCACCTCCACATGCTCACCAGCCCAGAGGCTCTCTGAACCCTGTCCTTTTGAGTTTTTATGGAGTCTCATTACATAGCTATGATTGATTACATCATTGGCCATTGGCAGTCAATTCAACGTGTAGCTCCTCTCTTCTCCTCAGGGACCTGGGGGGTGGGGTGGGTTTGGAACTGAAGATTCCAACCCTCCAATCTCATGGTTGGTTCCCCTAGTAACTGGTCCCTATCCTTAGGGGCTTTCCAAAAGTCACCTCATTAATATAAACTCAGGTGTGGTTGAATGGGGTTTGTTATGAATATTAAGATACCTTAGTCTCATCACTTAGGAAATTCCAGGGGTTTTAGAAGCTTTGTGCCACAAATGGACATGAAGACCAAATATACATTTCTTATTAAAAATCACACTATTACAGGGCACCTGGGTGGCTCAGTGGGTTAAAGCCTCTGCTTTCAGCTCAGGTCATGATCTCAGGGTCCTGGGATCGAGTCCCACATCCGGCTCTCTGCTCAGCAGGGAGCTGCTTCCTCCTCTCTGCCTGCTTCTCTGCCTACTTGTGATCTCTCTCTCTCTCTCTCTCTCTCTCTCTCTCTCTCTGTCAAATAAATAAATAAAATCTTTAAAAACAATCACACAGTCACAGTTTACCTTCTCTCAACTTTGTGTTGCCTACCCTTTGCTTTCTTGTCCTTTCACCCTTGTGGGATTGGCAGCTCCTAAAGACAGGCACGTAGGGTTTCCCTGGGACCCTCTCGGGGAGAGTCACTCACGAATACCTTCTTCTCCATCTTCTGTGGGAATTTCATTTTGGGCTTGGTTTTCCACCCCAGTTGCTGAGTGTCCCATGTCCGTTCGGTGCCCTGAATTTGATGCCTTTACCATGAGACACACTCACTGGGGCAGTGTGTGCAAAACCTCGTTCAGTGCCCACAGCACCCTCCATCCTTGTCCTAAAGAGGAGAATCCCCGGATTGGGAAGCCAAGCACAGGGCCAAACATGGAGCTGGAGCTAGGGAACTGGGGGCCCGGGCAGTCAGGCCGCTCCCGAGTCTCTTGGGTCTCAGTCTTTCATTGCTCAGGTTGCACCAGATGACATTCACACACACTCCGAATCACGTCCTGAAACACGGAAGGCTGTGGCGGGGCAGGGCTCCCTGTGGATAAGAGGGACTACGGAGCCAGCTGACTCCAATCCATCCTTTCTCCTGTGTGGGATGGGGTGACAGACAATGCTGTCACATGGGTCTGACCTCACCAGTCCTCTAGCTTATAATCAAAGAGTTTTTATGATAGCAGACTTGGCTGATTTTCACCTGTCTCACAGACAAGTGATGGTCCAGGACTGGGCTAGGATGGGGGGTGGGGGCATGGGGGAGCAGTGTTGCCATGTCAGAGCTGCAATCACTAGAAATCACTAGACGTCCTGACCTCCTGGCCCTGCCAGCCCCTACCGCTGCCACTCTCTTCCCAGGCTCTCCATCCCTACTGGTGCCAACAGGTCAAGTTCATCCCCCAGCTGAACATGGTGGCCTCCTGCTCAGCCATTGAGAAGTCCTCTCTGGTGCTGACCGTGTTGCCATCCAAAGCCCCAGAGAGCCCCAAGTAAGGAGCACCTCTCCCTAGGCTGGAGTGGGGGGGGCGGCTGGATGAGGGAGGATGTGACAGGATGTGGGAGGGTCTGGCTTCATCTCAGCCATCTGTGGCCATCCCTGCTGAGAGTGGGCCCACCCCCAGGACAGGGGCATCCGGTGGGCCTCACTGGGTTACGAGAACTTTTATGGAGTGTGGTTTTAATCATTGTTACCAGCGGCAAAAATATAACAAGCCTCTTTATCCACCAATTTATACACAAAACTCGGCACATGGAGGAATGGATGTGAGTTGCTTTACCTCTGTGCCCCTCACTCAGTGTCCTCGCCTGTAGAAGGGGGTGACAGCAGTGCTGCTTCCCTTCGTCCCACAGCTGACTGCTCTTTGTGCTATATGGTCAGCCGTTGGCAGCACTTACTCTTTGGAGATGGTTCTAGTCTCTTTCCTTTACTCCAGTTCCACTATTCCAGAGTGAATTTTAGATATCTCCCTTCCTCCCTCCCTCCCTCCCTCCTTCCTCGTCAGTGATTAGTCACTAGTAAAGTCTATAAACATAGGTTGACCCTGCAAAAAAATAAAGAATTATAAGTAAAGCCGCAATCCTTCCCTCACCCAATCCCCACTGTCTCACTCCATTCTCAGATGTCTCACTTCTATCATTTTCTTCTGTACCTTTTTAAAAATTATTTTAAAATTTTACTTATTTAATTTATTACTATTTTTATTTATTTATTTATTTTTAAAGATTTTCTTTATTCGACAGAGAGAAACACAGCCAGAAAAACACAGCTTCAGTCATGGCTTCTGGGCCTTGAGTGAGGCAGTGTGGTGGGATTTTGCTTGGCTGATTTACAGCAGAGGCTCATCTCTCTGCTTTGGTGGTAGTATTACCTTGTGTCTGTGATACGTGCTTTATTCAGCTTCTTGTTTTATTTACTTATTGGGTCTCAGTGTGGTTTGAAGACCACAGAGACCCTCATGGCCAGGTGGTCTTATGATGTCCACCTGCTACCTTCCTAATCTCACCTCTTCTACCTTCCTCTTCCTACTCCAGCCCTCTGTGGTCCTCTTGTGGTTCAGGCATGCACTGGCCCCAGGGCCTTTGAATTGCTCCTTTCTGCCCAGTATGCCGTTGTTTTTCTTTGTTATTTTTTAAAGCATTTTCATTACTGAAAATTTTAAACATTAGAAGTAGAGAAAATATAACATTTTACTATCACCGGTACCTAGTACAAGTTAATCTCCCTCCAATTGTCTCTAACATACCTTTTTACAATTATTTGGTAAGAGATATAAACAAGTTTTTTTTTTTTTTTTTAAGATTTTATTTATTTATTTGACAGAAGATCAGCTACAGAGGGAACACAAGCAGGGGGAGTGAGAGAGTGAGAAGCAGGCTTCCTATGGAGCAGGGAGCCTGATGTGGGGCTCGATCCTGGGACTCCGGGATCATGACCTAAGCCAAAGGCAGTCGCTTAACCGACTGAGCCACCCAGGCACCCTAAGTTTTCAGGGTTTGAACACAGGAATGGTACCATCTAATGTGTAGGAGCATTCTTCTGGCTGCTCTGTGGCAAGTGGAGTGGGCAGGTGTGGAGGTGGGGACTCCAGTGACGTCACCATTGTAATAACTCAGGCCTGGAATCTACCTGTGGAGATGAGGAGGAGGGATCTGAGCTATACTTTGGGGGCAGGTTGGAGAATTAATTTATACACACAGGAGAGCCCAGACCCTTCCCTTCCGGGTTGCCTTCATACAGGCACCTGCTTGCCAGCAGGTGGCACCATCGACTGTTTGCTCATCTTCAGTTCCCTGCAGGGACCTCTTAGGACAGGGCCTCCACAGGTGGGGTATGGCATTGTCACCCCCAAACTCTGCTTCTAGAGTCAACCTCAGCCTCCAAGGCACTGTGGGCCTGAGATCTTGGCTCCCTGACAGCCAGCCCGAGCTGAATTCTTCAGGTGCTTACAGCCAGCTGTAAATCTGAGTGGAGGAGCCAGGATGGAGTTGGAGGGAGCCTGTGCTGTGTGTGTAGACTGACCCAAAGCATCTCCCCTGCTTTTCCTCTCTTCTCTCACTTTTTCCCACACCACTGAGCCGAAGTCATCTGAACTGCTTGCTATGGCCTTCTTCCCTGTGTCCCCTCTGACCTTCTGGTCCCTTCTCTGCTCAGCAGCCATCTGTAGACTGGGCTGCTTCACCTACCCTGTCAAAGGCACCTGTTTATTTTCCCGCAGGACCTTCCACAAAGCTCAAACGTCCATCTCCTTTGTTCCTCTGTTCACTTACTTGCTCCTGGAAGGAAAACTCCACGAAGGCGGGCGCCGTATCTATGCCCCTGGTAATCCTGGAAGGGTGTAAATGCCAGTAAATCTTTGTTGCATGAGTGAGTCAGCCTGAAATAATTTCTAGTGACATTTTGGTGACCATTATTCCAGAAGATTTCTCTGCATATATGCATGGAGGGAGATGTATCTGGTTTGACAATAAATGAAATACATGTATTTGGTATGCTCTTCCTGAAATTTCAGTTTTTCGAGGAATCCTTCTGGCAGCAGAAGGGAGAGTAGATCTGGAGTGAGAGCAAGACTGGAGGTTTTAAGATACCAGCTGGAAGGCTGACACAGAGATGAAGGGGGTCTAAACTGAGCAAATTCCAGGACTCTGGTGGGATGTGGGAAATGAGAGTTTGGGGCCCAGCTGAATAATGGGAATGCTGGCAAGGGGGCCTCCAGGATGAACCCCAGGAAACTGGGTTAGGCCCCCAGAGGGCGATAAAGGAGCCAGTTCAGGGGCAATTCAGTGGAGGACATGCTACGTTAGAGGGCTGGGGTGCTCTGCAGTGGGGGCCTCTCAGTTGAGTTTTGAAGAGGGAGTTTGAGTAGAAGTTGCTGGCAGGGTAGGATGTATGGATAAGAGGGAATAGCAAAGGCCGAAGCACAGAACTTCCAGTACTCTTGGGCCTGACTTTCCTGAGACCCCTGCCTGGGTCACCCTGGCCAACCTGGGCCCCATCTAACCAGCTGCACCTCTTCCTTTCCTGGAGCACTGGTTACTGAACCTCCTGCCTCTTCCTGCCACGCCCACTCTGGGTCTGAATCCTGAGCCACATCTTTTTTTTCAAGATTTTATTTATTTACTTGACAGATCACAAACAGGCAGAGAGGCAGGCAGAGAGAGGAAGAAATAGGCTCCCTGCTGAGCAGAGAGCCTAATGCGGCCTCGATCCCAGGACCCTGAGATCATGACCTGAGCCCAAGGCAGAGGCTTCAACCCACTGAGCCACCCAGGCACCCATCCTGAGCCCCATCTTGCCAACCTTGTGGCCTTAGGCAAACTCCTTAATTTCTGCTTTCTTTTTTTTTTTTTTTTTTTTAAAGATTTTATTTATTTGACAGAGAGAAACACAGCCAGAGAGGGAACACAAGCAGGGGGAGTGAGAAAGGGAGAAGCAGGCTTCCCGCTGAGCAGGGAGCCCGATGTGGGGCTCGATCCCAGGTCTCCAGGATCATGACCTGAGCCGAAGGCAGTCGCCTAACCAACTGAGCCACCCAGGTGCCCTAATTTCTGCTTTCTATGTCCTCACTGTGGCACAGGGCTGATGATACTCTCTAGGGTTATGTGGGGGGTCCAGGCGAGACATGAGACCGCTCCCAGCGCAGGAACCAGCATGGAGCAGGCAGGGGGCACAGCACCTGGGAGCCTCCCTTCCCCTGGTCCTTTGAATCTCCTTCTTTTTAAATATTTGTGTCACAATTAGGGGGACGCCTGTCTCAGTATGGCTGAAGTGAGGATCAAGTTAAGTTCAATGTATTCTGGCTGTAAGGAGTTGCTCCTGCTTTGGTGTGTGTGGGGGCGCCTCCCCCAGGAGCTGCTGGTTTGGGGCTGAGAGCCACGGCAGCTGCCCTGCTTATGGGGCTTGGCCCTGACTTGGCTGCAGGGTGAGCCCCGGACAGGGTTGCTGGCGGTGCTCCTGTCCTCGGCTGCCTTCCTCCTTTGCTGTTGTAGGTTTTCGGTGGTGAACTTAAGAAAAGGGATTCTTTGCTTTGATTACTGCCCAGACAGGAAGTTAATTGGTAAGTCATCTTCATGTCCTCTAGAAGCCCCAGGCCTAGTGGGGACTATCAGAGCTGAGGGGGAGGCCTGCAATGTCTGGCCTCCGTTGGAGCTCCTCTCCTGCTACTCTGGTCCCTGCCTGTGGGCACCTGGGGCAGGGTGCTGACACAGGCTCTGCTTGGCACGATGGGGAGGTGGTGGGGAGGTGGGGCCAAGGGGTAGATGATTACCAGAGCCCCATCTGCCACACCTGCCGGGCAAGGTGTGGCAGGAGAAGGTCCCATCATAGCTGCCCCCCTCCCCGTGGTTGACACTCATTCTTCCAACCCCAGTGACCGGTGGCTATGATTCCCTCATCCGCCTGTGGAACCCCTTCTTCTCTAAAAAGCCCGTGTGGATGATGAGGGGGCATCAGACTTCCGTGACGCACATCCTCGTGAGCAGCAAGAACAGCAGCATTCTCCTCAGCGTCTCCAAGGACAAGGTGCTGTCCTCGTGGAGCACAGCTTCTCTGCTCACACCGGTTCCATCCCCCAGCAGAGACACTAGCCCTGGGAAAAACACCTAGCTTGGCCAGGCTGGGGGCTGGCAGTTGGCGGCAGCCTGAGGCCCAGGGCGATGGTGTGGCTTGCCCATGGTTCCACACCTGGCCTAGGGCACAGAGGGGGCTGCCCCAGGTGGAGTAACCGTGAGGGGGCAGGGGTCTCTGAGAGCCCCCAGTAGAGGCCCGCATCCCAATCTGTGCAGTCCACCAGAGCTGGATTCCCACGCAGCCCAGCCTGGCTTCTTCCTCTGTGGTCCTGGGCAAGGCTTCCCTCTTCTGAGCCTCAGTGCCCTCATCCACAGGATGGGTTGTTGAGAGCTTTAGAGCAGGACTGGTGGTAAAGCAGCTGTGGGGCAGCTGGCACATAGTAGGTGTACAACACATGTGAGCCATTCCCCTGACCCCCCCTTCCCTCCAAACCCGAACTTGCTCCTCAGCTCTCCTGGTGACCCCTTCTCGGGTACCCTGGCTTTCAAGGCCTGATCAGAGTTTCTCCAGTGCCCGGGCCTCTGGGCCTGTCACTTTGCATCTCTGCAGGGATTGGGTCAGGACACCACCCGACTGTGAGGCTGCTCAGCTGTTCTGGCTGATGTGGGGATGTGGCCAACACCTCCAGATGTCCTTCAGGGCACATGTGTGTCTTCTGGGAATCAGTTGATTGAGAGTTGGCAGGAACCTTGCATCACCCAGGCCACCCTCCCCAACACAGCCCACACTTGCTATTATCTGGAATTCTCCCAGTAACCCCAAGACTTGGCAGATCCTTCTGCTGGAGGGGCAGGGGACCAGGATGAGCTGGCCCAAATCCTAACAGTAGCAATGGGCAGAGGCAGGGTATGGATTGAAGTCATGCCCTTCCCTGCTTACTGCTGGTGGCTCAAAGCAGCAGGCATCCTGGAGGGATCCATGGAACCTCAACTTGGGATGGACTCGAGGGGCTGCTGTTGGGACAGGTGGACTTTTTGGCCACCCTGTGGGTAGCCACTGTGTGTGGTGCCTGGCTTTAGTTGAGGAAGGCTGGTTGGGGAGGCTGTGGGGGTCTGCAGGGCCTCATGCTGTCTTGCTTGGTTCTCATCCTCAGCCATTAGGGGTAGCCACTCCAGCAGAGTAGAGGCCCTAGGGGAAGGCTCTGGGTAGGGGGTGAGGTGGGAGGAGCCTCGGTTTCCTCATGTGAGCCTAAGGACCACATCTCAGTGTTACGGTTGGCATCTGTGCCATAGATGTGTGTTGGAAGTGCTTGTGCCTTGGGCGCTCCTCACATCCTAAGCCCTCAGCACCTGCTGCCTCCCCGAGGCCCCCAGCGTCTTTGCCCACTTCTTACCCCCCAGAATATCCGCGTGTGGGACATGCAAGACTACATATGCCTCCAGTCCTTTTGTGGGAAGCTTTTCGCTCTGGGGAACTGCCCCATCACCAGCATCTACTTCCACAAGAATGAAGATAGTCTCATCTGCAGTACCTATTCGGTGAGTGCCGTGTGGGAGGGAGCGGGACCCCAGTGCTGGGCAGGAGCTGAGAGTGCGTTCATTAGGCACGATGTCATCACTCAGTGTTCTGAGGAGGTAGGAGGAGAACAGAGAATGTCAGCAGAAAATGCTCAATGTTGACATGGAGATGTATGCCAGGTGCTTCTTGGAGCACAGAGAGAGGATCCCTCGCCTAGTGTGGTCAGGGAAGGCTCCCTGGAGGAGGGGACAGCAGATGGCAGCTGTAAGCTTCCCAGGAGTTATGAGGGACATTGGACTCCCACGGAGAAGGCATGAGAGGTATCAGCAGGTGGGCTGAGGAGCCAAGAGGCCATCGCTGGGCTCCAGTCTGTGTGCAGTCAGGACATTTGGTCGTTTGCAGTTTACTGGAAGTTTCTCCCTGGGGCCAGTCACTGGGGGCAGAGCCCTTCTGATGGCTCAGCTGCCTGCCCTCTCCTCACCTACAGATTGGGATCCTCAAAGGGTACTTGGAGAACGAGGGGCCTGGGAAAGCAGGGGAGAAGAACACGACCTACAGTTCACCCCTGTGTGCCATCCTCTACAGCAAGATTTTTAAGCAGGTGAGTGGGCTGGAGGTGGTCGTCCTTCAGGCTGGCAGGAGTGCCAGGCGGGACCAGACCCCCTGATGTGTCTAGAGCTGCATCCGGGGAGCAGTCAGCACAGCAGTGTGGTGGGGGAGGGGGGATTCATAGCTTTGAGGGTGGCCTGGGACAGTGGCATGTGGGTGAGAAGCAGCCCTGCAGGGGGGTCGGTGGCCTGAGGTGAGGCTAGGAGGCCCAGCACTTGGTTGGAGGATCGCCTCTGAGCAGAGGAAGGCCTGTCTTCACGGAGGGCTTATCAGGCAGCAGAAAGGTTCTGGATGCCTGTCTTCACAGGGCCTCAAGAGGAGGAGAGGGGCTGGGCCAGCCGCAGCCATGACAGGTGGGGGCCACCCTTGGGAGTAGGGACGCTGTCCTCTCCAGTAGCCCTCGCTGTGTGCTCCCCCACAGGTGGTGAGCGGCTGCCTGAGCAGCTTGGTGAGCGTGTGGGAGATGGCAACCGGCCAGCGGATGATGGAGTTCTCTGTGTTGGGCGACCAGCAGATGGAGCTGACCTCCATGTGCCTGGACGAGTCGGAGCGCTGCCTGCTCACGGGTTTGCGTGACGGAACCGTGAAGATGTGGAACTACGCCATTGGGGAGTGCCTGCTGGTCTTCCCCAAACTGGACCACCTGGAGGTCGGTCCGCTCTCTCAGCTGGAGCCAGGGGTGCCATGGGAGACACAAAGCACAGCGCTCCTGACCGTGGGGCGCCGTGGGTTTTAGCTGCCCCCTCTTTAAGGCTGTGCCATAGGCTGCCTGCCTTCATGCTTCCCTGAGCCTTTGTGTCCTCACCTGTGAAGTGAAGCTAGGTAAGAGGACCTGTCCTTAGTATTCTGCAGGTGCTAGCTACCCTTGTTTGGTTTGTGAGCCACCTTCCCCTGGTCTGAGAGCTTTACACAGCATTTCTTTTTTCTTTTCTTTTCTTTTTTTTTTTTTTTAAGAATTTATTTATTTGAAAAAAAAAAAGAATTTATTTATTTGACAGAGAGAGAGATCACAGGTAGGCAGAGATGCAGGCAGAGAGAGAGGGGGAAGCAGGCTCCCTGCTGAGCAGAGAGCCCCGACGCAGGCCTCCATCCCAAGACCCTGAGATTGTGACCTGAGCTGAAGGCAGAGGCTTTAACCCACTGAGCCACCCAGGTGCCCTTGCACAGCTTCTAACTGTAGGCCAGGTGAGCCCCATGCTCACTCCTGTTCTGGAAATGTCTGCCGTGTCCTAGAGACAGTGTGTGGGTATGGCACCAAGCAAAGCCAGCAGTCCCACTATAGGACCTGAGCCCATGACAGGGGATGGGGTAGGAAACATCCCTGGGAAGGACAACTTCTTTTGGAGGAGGTTGGGAGCTAGGTAGGTGGGTACTAGTTTCTAGAATTATTCTCACTTGACAGACAAGGAAACTAAGGTACAGGGAAGATAAGCAGCTTGCCTGAGGTTGCACAGCCCAAAAGTGATTAGTCCAGACTTACTCTTAAGAAAGTCCTTTAACCAGCTCAGTGGGAGCCCTTGGCTGCATAGCAGGGATCTGAGTACTGGTCAGAGCTCATCACTCAGTTATTGAACACTCCCAAGTATCCCCCTATTGAGCGGACCTGGATACCTACCCTCTCTACCTGTTTCAAGTCTATCAAATGGGAAAGTGTGATTTAAGCACATTCTGAAAAATATATGGTGGTACTGCCTCTAGGGAACTCTTCACACCGTGGGCTTTGACTCCTTGCTTGGCCCAGGGCCGTGTTCTCTGAGGTGCCTTAGGGCTCTATTTTCTTTCATCTCCCACAGATTAGTGGGATTGTCCATATGAACAAAGTGTTCTACGTGACTGGGTGGAGTAAGAGAATCACTTGTTTCATGTGAGTAGCTAAGGAGCTGACTGCTCTCTCTTCTTCAGTGGGTTCCCCCATTCCTAGCTTTACTAGTGGTTGGAAGACCAAGCAAGAAATTTGTGGTGGGTAATGGCCGGTGCTTCATCTGCTTCTCTATCCGTTCATTCATCACTCCTGAGGCTAACATGTTCTAGGTTTTGTGCTATGAGGTAGTGATGGGTATGAACAAGAGTGATGGGGTCTCTATCCTCCTAGGGGGAGGCAGATACTAATCAAATAACTTCACTTATAATGATAAAGTGTGTTTAGTGCTTTGAGGAAAAAAAGTAGAGGTTTTTGTGGGGAGGAGATAGAAATCTGTTTTAGTCTCAGAGGTGTGAGAGGTCAGGAAAGGCTCACTTGAGGATGTTGTGGGTAGAGTGGGATCTTCTCAGTGAAGCAGCAAAGGGCTAGGGGTGGGAGGAACATTCCAGGCAGAGGGAACAGAATGTGCAAGGTCTATTCCTCTCCAGAGGGCCTTTCTAGGGCCATGGCTACCCTTCTTTAATCCTTACTCAGATGTCCGAAGTTTGTCAGCTATGTTTCTGTAAACCCCCAAGGACAGGGCCTTGGTGGTAGACGTGTAGTAGGTGCTTTGTAAATGAGGCGGGTGGGGCAGAGCTTCAACCGGAGTGCCCTCTTCTGAGTTGCCTCCCAGAATCTCAAGGCCCCGGTGTTTCCTGCCCCTGTGGAGCAATAAGGCCGAGCTGTCAGCCCTCCCGCCTCCGGCCCTGTGTGCAGGCCCCACAAGACCAAGCCGGCGCTCACGTGCTACCGCTGGGAGACCTTCCACAAGGAGGACGTTTTGAGCATGGCCAAGTACCAGAACCAGTTCCTCGGGACCTCTTCCTACAATGGGGACATCATCTTCTGGAATGTCAACCTGTTCAAGCCCATCCTTAATTTCAACGCCTCTCTGAGCCCCTTGCCTCTGCTGCCCAAGAAGGTATGGTTGACAGGCGAGCGCCCGCTCTGTCTCGGCGGTGGGTCAGAATCACCTGGAGGGCCAGGGTTGGGGATGGGGTAGGAAACATCCCTGGGAAGGACAACTTCTTTTGGAGGAGGTTGGGAGCTAGGTAGGTGGGTACTAGTTTCTAGAATCATTCTCACGTGACAGACAAGGAAACTAAGGTACAGGGAAGGCAAGCAGCTTGCCTGAGGTTGCACAGCCCAAAAGTGATTAGTCAAGACCCAGGTGATGTGACCGCAGAGCCGGCGGGGCTGGTCCTCTTCTGTCGAGTAGATGACTCTCTCCTCAAAGGCGGCTCCCATCTCACTCCTCACAGTCATGTGTTCCCTCTCCGGGCTCACTGGGCTCATTGATGGGCCTGTGGAAACCCATCCTGTCTCTGAATTATGCTATCTTTGCAGATGAAAGCTGGAAGGGGCCTTCGGGGTCACCTCATCCAGTCATCTCCCAAACATGTTGGGGAGAGATGCTCGGAGACTACTGCAATGGCTTCTCCTAGAGTGGTTCAGCTTTTCTCTTTTATGTGCGGAACTTCCCTTAATATTAAAACCAACCTCACAAGTATTGGAAACTTTTCACTGATGGGAAGACTGAGTCCCTCATGGGAGCAGTGCCCTGCCTGTGGGGACTCGGGCTTTCCTGGTTGGCCCCGGGACGGGTTATGAGCTTTGCTTTGATGCTTTACGGGTACTTAGTTTCTAGGGAGCAAGGCCTGGGGCACCTGGAGGGCCCGTGATTGTTGGCATCAGCCCAAGGAGGCCTGCATGTACCTCTGGGAGCACACTGCAGTGTCAGCAGGGTGGGTGTCTCCCCGGCACAGGTGCAAGAAGTGGACAACTTCCTGGCTGAGGACCCCTGGTCCAGCAAGTCCTGCATGGAGCCCAAGGAGTGGGCATACAAGCCGCCAGCGTGGCCCCTGGGCCCCAGAGCCAGAGCCAGGGCCACAGCCAACGCTAACCTGCAGCGGAACCTGATGTCAGCCCCCCCGGTGATGAAGGACCCCAGAGCCAAGCAGCCAGTGAGGCCCGTGCCCCCACAGGTGGGAGCGGGGGCTGAGCGCTGGCAGCTGCCCTCACTCGCTGACCCCCGGGGCCTGTCGTGCATTTGTGTGCTCATGGAGGCCCTTTTTCCAGAACTCCTTCATGTTCATCAACTTACCTCCCTGGTTAGATTCATCCGGTCCAGCCCATTCTGCTGCCTCTAGTCTGGGCAGGCCCCCTTTCTAGATAGAGTCTACAAGCTTGTGGGGATCAGGGATGGACCTGGAGGGAAGACAACCCAAAGAACCTAGAATCACAGGCTAGTTCCCAGGCTACTTTCTCAGTCTTCCAGTGAGTATAACCTGGCAGAGATGAGCCACTGGGGTCTGCTTACCTCCCCGACCCAGTCTCACCTCCCTGGAGACCAGGCTCAGGTGATCTGAGACCCAGGCAGAGACAAACTACTTCTCTGCCCCCACTGAGCCCTCATCTCTGCCCCAGAATTAACCCTTGCAGCCCTGACTGATGGTCTCATGTTGAGGAGAGGAGGGAGATAGAACAGAGGGTCTTGGCCTCCTACTCTCCGCAGTGAAGACGATATCTTGTGCGGGGCTGGGGGAGCCCAGCAGACTGCTTCAGCAATTGAAGCCTGACTCCCGGGCCGAGAAATCCCACCTTCTGCAAACACACGACTTTTGTCAGGCACAGGCAGTGCAGACTCAATCCCACATGGGCCGCTCTGCGGGTCTGGCTGTGAGACATGCACACTGCGCCCCATTACCGGATGCGCAGACCACCTCCAGAGTATTTGGCGACACCACTGCGTTTACATCTTCTAGAGCCATGGCTGTATAAGCCCTGGTCCTCACCTTTGGCCAGGGGTCTTTTACAGGACAAAGAGGGGGGGTGTTTCCCCAAAGGCAAACTCAAGTCTCTGTCCTGAGAGCAGAAGCTGCTGGTTTAAAATAGAGACTCCCCAGCGCTGGAATGCCTTTACCGCGGGGTCCTTCAATACCAGCTGTCCCTTTCACAGGGCAGTGGATCGATGGAGGGGGGCTGGCCAGGTCATACTTTCAGCATCTGCCTCTGCTGTCTGTTCCCCCACAGGGAAGGGAGACCCTCCCATGATGAGCTGGGAGGCCCATTTTTCTTTCCAGAAACCTGTCCACTCTGGAAGCCTGAAGATGTTAAGAATCCCCTATGACAAACAGTCAGTCTTCAGAGATACTGAAAGAGGGGAATTCCAGAAGAAGATACTGCTGCAATCCAATGCATCTGTGGAGAAGGTGGGCCACACTGGGGCAGGGTCTGGGCTGTGAGCTGGGTGTGAACAATGGGGATGGGCAGGGAAGGACAGGGCTGATGAGCCTAGGGGCCAACCTGGCTCTCCCTAGGACCTGGAGAGGCTTGGTGCAGGTGAAGGTACCACTCAGGATTCTGGCTTCAGGGCTACTGTGTGCGGGGAAAGTTCCTTGGGTGTGCATGGGGTGCTGTCGAGGGTCCCCTCCTGGTTGGTGGGCTGACTGGGAGGTAGGAGAAATAGCATTGCCAGAGCCCACTGTTAAAATGCCCTTCTGTGCTCTGGTATGGTGGTTTTTGTGGGGTTTTTTTGTGTTTTTTTTTTTTTTAAGATTTTATTTATTTATTTGACAGAGAGAGATCACAAGTAGACAGAAAGGCAAGTAGAGAGAGAGGAGGAAGCTCTCTGCTGAGCAGAGAGCCCGATGTGGGCCTCGATCCCAGGACCCTGAGATCATGACCTGAGCCGAAGGTAGAGGCTTTAACCCACTGAGCTACCCAGGCACCCTGTTTTTGGTTTTTTTAATTTAATTTATTTGACACAAATCATGGGCTTGTAAACACATACACATGAGTGGGAGGAGGGTCAGAGAAGGAGGGAGAAGCAGACTCCCTGTCCAGGAGGGACCCCGATGTGGGGCTCCATCCTAGGACCCTGAGGTCATGATTTGAGCCAAAGGCAGACACTTCATTGACTGAGCCACCCAGGCATCCCTGGTAGAGTGTTTTGTAGAACATGTGAGTAGGGATTGGGTTATCTCTGTTCTTCTCCCTTCCTCCTGCACCCTTCCCCTTTCTGACTCTTGAAGCCCCTCACTGTGTGGTCACCACTGGATGAAGGAACTCTAAGGTCCCATCTGCAAAGATACGGTAATTCAGAGACTGGGTTCCCGAAGTCCCTTCCAGGGGCCCAGTGAAAATCCACATCACAGTTGTGTTAGGGTGTGGCAGGACTGGCCCCTTCCCCAGATCCAGGGCACTAGGGACTTGGGAATCGGAGAGCAGCACTCTGCAGAGCTGGGCCCTGCTTGGGGGTGGGGGTCATGGAGAGCTGCAAATGGCTGTACAATTTCTCCTCCAGGTTCTGAATGTGCTTTTCTCCCTTAAAAAAAAAAATGCCTTAAGGGCTTCTGGCTGGCTCAGTAGGTAGAGCATGTAACTCTTGATCTCGGGGTTGTTAGTCTGAGTCCCACATTCGGTGTAGAGATTACTTTAAAGAAAAAAGCCTTAAAAAAAACTTTTAAAAGTAGTCATGCTAGTTGGTTTTAAAAAAAAGGAAGGAAGTGTGTGCAAAGCAAAATCCAAAGGCCCCCTGTGTCTCACTCACTCCACGCCACCCAACAGCAGCAGCCACCGGCACACGAGTGAATTGGTGACCTGGGTTAGACCTTCTAAAAATAAAAGACCAGTGATGTGAAATCATAGCTATGTCCTATCATTTGCTTTTTAAAAATTCAACTATATGGCATGGATATGTTTTCATATCAGTAATTTAGATTCGTCTTATTCTTTTGTTAACTCATCTTATTCTTTGTAATAATTGCGTAGCGCTCCATAGTTTGGAGGGATCACAAGCAATTAAGCCAGTCTTCTCTTTTTATTTATTTACTTATTTATTTTTGGGTGGTTTTTTTTTTTTGGCCAGTCTTCTCTTAATAGACATGCATTGAACGTCCCTGTACCTATGCTTCTAGGTGCCTGTAAGTTCACTGAAAGGATAGAGTCCTGGAAGCAGTTGCCTCAAAGAGCCCTTTTAGCCTCTGAGTCTGACTGGAGGAGAGGACTCAAAGCCTGCCCTTTGACTGTGACCTAGTCCCCTCAGGGCCTAGATAGTTATTCCTTAAGTGTTTACCACAGGCTAGGTCCTGGGGAGGCAGCAGGAAAGAAAAGAAACAAAAACCTGTGCCCTGGAGCAGCTGACATTCTAGTTGGGGTGAGACAGACAATTAACCAGCAAGTAAAATAAATGGTAGGTCACAGGGAGAACCAGAAAACTGAGGCGAGGGTAGTGGGGATGGCAAGGGAGATGGAGAGGGTGAGGGCATTTAAATAGTGTGGTCAGGGAGGGCTTCACAGAGGCGGTGGCATTTGCACAGAGCATGAAGCCTGCAGTTGTTTGGAAGGATGGTGATCTAGGCAGAGAGAGCAGCAGATACAAAGGCCCTTGGATGAGCGCTTATTTGGAATGTTCAAGAAAGAGCACACACTCTCTAATTAGAAAGTGGTACATGTCCTTCATTAAACTGAAAACTTCAAGCCTTATAGGAGCGTATAAAATAGAAGAATGACTTACCTTCTTCCTCAGTCTCCAGGGGAAATGACTGTTAAGGCATCTTTGTAGACATTTTTCTGTGCATATACAAACACATACATGTGCGAAAGTATATACGTCCCTATAAATATTTTTTCACCAAATGGTACCCTCTTATATACATGCTGCTCTCAGTTTGCTCATGGCACCACCTCCCAGCATCGCTTCCTGTCTGTGTCTCTTCTGGACTGTGTGGTGTTTTGGTGTGTGCTATACCTGCTCTAGCCAGCTGGCCCGCTGTTGTGCTAGACGGTTAGGTTTGTAGGTTTTGCCTTTGTAGCTCACATTGCCGTGAACAACTTTGCACAGGAATTTTGGATCTCTCATATATTTCCCAGGTATAAAACTCCAGGATTAGAAATGCACTCTTAGAAAGCTTTGGTATGTAGTATCATATTCCAGCCTAATAATAAATCAGCAGCAGTTAATTAGTGGGCTCTGAGTATCTACTAGATGTGAGCTTAAACATTTATATGAATTATTTTTATTTTGTCTCTCAAACAGCCCTGGTGGGTGTGGGCTGTTATTATTCCCATTTTCTGGATAAAGAGACTGGGGCTTAGTGAGGTGAAGCGACTTGTCCCAAATTCTCACTGTCAGAAAATAGCCGAATCGAGGCCTGATTCCAGATCTGTTGATTTTCAAAGTCTGTGTCCTTGACTAAAACTGCCACCATTGGGAATTCCTTGGGCTTTTTATCTGGACTAGTGATCTGTGTGTAAGAGGATTTGTATAATGAATCTTGATAAGAGTCTTTGAAGGTTATATACAAAGAACTGACTGTCTATTGGTGAAATTTCAGGCACTGTGACTGGGGTGTGTGTATGTGTGCATATGTGTGTGTGGCTGGCAGTCCTGTCTGAGGCTGGCGCACTTCTGATGATGACTTCTTAGTGCTGGCTTCTTAGTGCTCTGTCTTCTGCTCCCACTGTTTCTGAAGCAGCGGAGTCCTTTCCCTCTGGGGACCTGGGTGGCAGACAGAGTGGAACTTCTCAGGATGGTACCCTGGAGAGGGTCCCCCTTGGTCCCAGCCTTTCCCTAGCGGATGAGAGTGAGGAGGGACTGGGGCAAGGACACCCGGGGGAGTCTTATCTGTCAGGTCCCTTTGTCACTATTTCTGTCCAGTCATCTCAGAAGACAGTGAGGGAAGGCAGAAAGGGCACTTGGAGGGAGACAAGGACATAGATCCAGGGGCAGATGTGTCTCTTACGGTCTAGAAATGAAGCACCCCTCCTTGGCCCTCTCCTTAGTGGTGAAGGAAGAGTATGGGTGGGGAGTGGCCAACCCCTCTGAAAGGCATGAAGCCCACCCAGCCCATATGTAGCTTCACCTTCTTCTGAAGGGGTCCCAGGCAGACCATTGGTCCCCCTGCTGTTGAGAACTGTCTGGAACCGCTGGGGTGAGTGAGCCTGGAATGTCCAACCTCTGTCCAGAAGCTCTTTCCAAAGTGGGCGGGGACTGTCTTTGAGGTTATAGGGGCCAGGTGCAGAGTGCAAAAGGAATAGTGTTGTTTACCTGCCTTCTAACCACACGGATCCTGCTCTGTCCTGCCCAGGGCGGGGCATCTTCTGTGTATACTGCTGACCTTGACCCTACAACCCAGACTGTGGGCTCCTGCAGGCCCCCGGCCCGCTCTGGCCCTTGTGCCCCTTTAGCCTGCCCATTCAAGCTATCCCAGGGCTGGTGCAGGAAGGATTAGGAAGGAAGCCTCAGCTTTCCCCAGTTCAGAAATGGGAAATCTTCATGGCACATCATTTTGGTGAATCCTGTGCAGGTATGAGGAATTACATTTTAAGAGAATACTTAATGATCTGGAGAATGCTTAGGACAAAATTGTCTTTAAAAATAATTAATAATGACTATAATAAAAAACTAAGTGTACCTCTTTGAGATTTAGTTTTATATGCCTATATGCTATATATACAAAGAGTTACGGTTTGGTGCTTTTTTAAAAAAAATTTTATTAATGTATTTGACAGAGATGCAGCGAGAGAGGGAACACAAGCAGGGGGCATGGGAGAAGGAGAAGCCGGCTCCTTACTTAGCAGGGAGCCTAGTGCAGTGCTTGATCCTGGGACCTTGGGATCATGACCTGAGCAGAAGGCAGATGCTTAACAACTGGGCCACCCAGGTGCCCCTGGTTTTGTTTTTTAAACAAAATCAGGAGCGTTTGAGAGTGCAGTTCAGCTGTTTTGTTTTGTTTTGTTTTTTAAACCTAGCAATGTAGAGTAGATAGCTTTTTCTCTCAGTGCATGTAAATATATCTACTCCATTTTTGTAATGGCTTCATACAAGGACCAGTCTATGCTTTTGTGAACCTAAAACTTACACAATTTGGTAGGCATCCTTAATGAAATAGAACACAAAATTATGAATAAAAAACTAGATACAAAAGTGAAAATTTATTTAGAATCAGAAAAGAAATGACAATTTAAAATTTTACAACTGACAATTATAACAGTCACCCCATGTTGCTAATTCCTCCCTTGGAATGGCCTTGAACTTGATCTTGAACTTTGCCTTAAGCTTTATGAACTTCACTGGCAAATCTGTCCCCAACTGCAGTGTATTTCTTTGGATTTGCCATAATTTATTTAATGAATGCCCAATTGATAGACATTTAACTTGTTCCTAGTTTTTTGTTATGATAAACAATGGTGTGACTGAGATCCTTATAGATTTGTCTGTATAATTAAACTTGATTTTCTAGAAGTGGGTTAATGGGTCACCAAGTGGGCAATTTATATTTTGATGGATGAAGCCAGTGTTATTTCCAAGATGATAATGATGAGCTGCCTTCCCTCCAACAGTGTGTGAGTCCATCTTTGTCCTTATACTAAGCCGATAATACATATTAGCCTTTTCTTAATTTCTACCAGTCTGGCAGGTGGAAGTTATTTAAACAAATATTTCTTCGGGGCGCCTGGGTGGCTCAGAAGGTTTAACCCTGCCTTCAGCTCCAGTCATGATCTCAGGGTCCTGGGATCGAGTCCCACATCGGGCTCTCTGCTTAGTCGGAAGCCTGCTTCCTCCTCTTTCTCTGCCTGCCTCTCTGCCTAATTTGTGATCTCTCTGTCAAATAAATAAATAAAATCTTAAAAAAAAGAAAAATATTTCTTTGATTTTTGTAAAACTGAGCTTTCTATATGTTTGTTTGACACTTGTCCTCCTTCCTCTCTCCCTCCCTCCCTCTCCCTCCCTCTCTCTCTCTCTTTCCTTCCCCCCTTTCTCTCCCCCTTCCTCTCCCCTCCCCTCCCTACCCTCTCCCTCCTCCTCTCCCTCCCCCTACTTCCTTCCTTCCTTCCTTCTAAAAGATTTTATTTATTGGGGGGGGAGAGAGAGCAAAGGGTGAAGCAGCAGAGGGAGAGGGAGAAGAAAGGAGCCCAACGGGGGGGCCCAATTCCAGGACCTGAGATCATGACCTGAGCCAAAATGAAGTGTCAGACACTTAACCGACTCAGCTACCCAGATGCCCCTAGACATTTGTATTTCCTCAGTGAATAAAATATCCATTCATATCTTTAGTCCATTCTTTTTCACAGTAACTTCTTAGAGCTCCTTAGATGCTTTGGGAGTGAATCCTTTGCCTGTTGTGTATTTGCAAATAGTTTTGCCCCATCTGCCTTTCTCATCTCACACTGACATTTTAGTTTTTATCTAGCTATCTTTGTTGTTTTTCTTTGCAACCATGAAGAAAGGCATGGTTTATCCCAAGATCACTGAAAAACTTCTTATATGTTCTTTTGGTCATTTATAATTATATATATATTTAGTTATCCTTTTGCCTGATCCAAATAATTTTGTATATGGTGTGATGTATGAATCTAAAAAATTTTTTCTAAGTTGATGACCAGTTGTTCAAATGTCATTTATTGCATAGTTTATCTTTTCTCCACTGGCTTGAGATTCTATCATTCTTATATAGTACTAGAGTCTTCTATTTCTGGGATCTCTTTTCTTGCATTGGTATTTTTATCTATTCTTCAATGTATATTTCATAATTTAAAAGCTGTGATAAAAGTCTTTATAGACAATACATTAGGATCTTCATGGTGATTGTTTCTGGGTATTGGGATTTTGTGGGCGATTTTCATTTCTTCTGTCTGTGCTGTCCACATTTTCCACTATTTGCAAGTGTACTTGCATAAAGTGGGGGAAATACTTGTCCTTTGTCTTTGGTTTAGGGATTCCTGGTTTTGTGACCCTGGCCTCTGGGCCAAGGGGAAGCAGGTTAAACATTTTGTTTTGGATATATATGATAATAGTGATAATCCAGAGTTTTTGTTGTTGTAACATGTCTATGGACACACAAGTCACCACACTGTAATTTATTTGTTTGTTTATTTATTTGTTTATTTATTTATTTATTTTAGAGAGAGCAGGGGAGAGGAATAGAGAGAATCTTAATCAGACTCCACGCTGAGCACAGAGCCCAATGAGGTGCTCAGTCTCACGACACTGAGATCACAATGTGCATCGAAAGCAAGAGGGGGACGCTTAGCTAACTGTACCACCTAGGAGCCCCAAACCATGCTGTAATTTCTGAAATAGCAGGAATGGGGCAGAGGGAGAATCTCAAGCAGGTTCCCCGCTGAGTGAGGAGCCTGTCATGACCCTGAGATCATGACCTGAGCTGAAATCATGAGAGACCGCTTAACCAACTGAGCCATGCTTGTATGTCTTCTTTAACAAACAGTCACTGATCATGCACCACGTGTCAGACACCATTGTAGTTGCCAAGGATAAAATAGTGAACAACGAAAGATACAAGCTCCTGTGCACAAGGGGCTCATAGGGCACCAAATTGTTCCTCGCTACCAGCTAGGTAAAAGGAATGGTCGATGGTCAGCATTCTCGCTGGACATCTAAGAAACTAGGGGGTGGGATGGGGGGGTGTTGACTTGCCCGGGCCTCTTTGCACCTTGTGACTATGGCCGGGGTGCATCCCAGCTCACAGCACCGCTGAGTGGGCTTGCCTGTCTTGCACAGATCATCTTCCTGCAGACCAGGCCTCGCCAGCCCCACATAGCCACCCTGCTGAGCAGCTGCATTGATGGCCACATCTATGCCTGGTCCACCCACGGGGCCGGAGGCCTGCTGGGGAAATTCCCTGTGGACTGCCTAAGCCAGGACAATGTGGTTGTGGGTGCCATGGCCACAGATGAAAAAGACTTGATCCTTGTCACAGGGGATTGTAAAGGATACATCAAGGTGAGGAATACCTGGCTTGAGATTGAGGGGCTGGCACGTGTGGCACTAGCCTAGTCTCTGTTCCCTCTGGGTACTGGTTTCATTTGTAAAACAGTGGGCAGAAGTCCTCTTCTGCTCTGGTGTGCCCAGGAAATGAGTGAGGATGTAGCTCCAATGGGCCCTCCAAGAAGCCTCTCCCGGTGGGTCCCCCACTCCCTTGTTCTCTTCCTGCTGCTCCCTAACCCCTAGCTGTGCAGCTGTCTGTGATCACCTCTCAGTAGCTGATTTCATGCTTTGTGGTGAGACATGAGGCAAGAGTGGCTTGTCCTTGGGCCCGTCATACCCTCTCTGCATGTCAGCTAAGGGTTCTGGCCTAGAAGATCCCTAGGGCCCCTTCTGCCCTGAGTGGCTGAGTGTCTCCGACGGGTGAGTGCTCACACCTCAGAGTGAAGAGAAGTAGCCTGGGAGGGGGTCACGGTGTAGGTTGGTCTTGGTATCAAGGGGTGCTGGGCCACTAACCCACATTTCGTGCCTAGATCTGGGACATCAAGGATTACTGCACACTCACTGACAAGTGGTCACCTCAACCCAGTGGAACAAACAAGTTCCAGTTCTTAATTCCTGAACAGGTCCAGATCAACCTCCCATGCCACATCCCCTTGGAGGAGAAGGAGGTAGGAAGATTACTGGGGGAACTTGAACCACACTCATGAGCTAGGGCCGTGGTTCTCTTACTGAGATTCTGAGTCTTTCATGTTTCTTGTTCAAGGCAGTCTGGTTGATGTAGGAAAGTATTGTGACTTAACGTACTCAAATATGGTAAAAATACATCCCCCTTCAATATTGTTTTATTTAAACAATATTTTTGACTCATTTTCCAGTTAAGTAGAGTTCATCCTTTCCTAGTGTAATGTAATCCGTCACTCCCTTGCTCACCCTATTCCCAGGGCCCCACTGAATAATTTTAGAAGAAGACCGAGTTCTTGTCCAAGCCTCACCACTTTCTAGCCATGTGGCTTTGGGCTTACTTCTCTCCTCTGGGAAGTGGTGAGACTCACACATCCTCTCAGGTTATGATGTTCAAATGGGATAATCTGTATAGCTGCAGTTGGTAAGCAACATAGCAATATGCAAATGTTTGTTTATGATTTTACCAAAGGGACCAGTGAAGGCCAGAGAAGTGCCAGGACTTACCTAAGTTAATGTGGGAACATCTCTAGAACTAGAACCCTGGGACATGGGCCAAGGGACTCTGTCCTCTGACCCTTCCAGAGGGCTCTACTGCCTCCAGTATATAAGTAGTTCTTCTGTACTGTCCCCTGTAGGTCGTGGCTGGCCAGACCATTTCCCTGGTTCCCCCCAAGCTTCTGAATACCTGGAAGGGCCATTTGGATAGTGTGGCCGACATCCTGTATGTGGATAGCTTCCAGCTGGTTGTCAGTGCTGGCCAGGACGGTGATGTCAAGGCTTGGAAACTCTCCGGTGACACAATTGGTACGGGTCCTGCTGAAGCTCAGCCATGCCGCATGGCCCATTATGGCCCTGTCCCTTTTAGAACCTGGGCTGGCAAAAACCTTATATCCTGTAGGGTGGGGTTTCAGGCTAAGTTAGCTGTCTCTGCTCAGACAGTGTCACAGGATGTGAGTCTGTCCAGTTGCCCATTCAGCGGTCTGTCCATTCATCCATCAACTGTCCACACTCACCCACCCACCCAAAATTATTTGCCTGTGTATATTTTTGCAAAGTATATATTTGAGAAGGTATATTCCTTTATCTTTTAAAAAATAAACTTGGGTTATAATCTGTCATGTCATGTGAGGCTGTTCAAAGTTCACAAAGGACTCATCTGGTTTCTCCTCCTCCAGGAGGGTTTATCCTCCTCTCATTACTCTGCCAGGGTTGAAAGTCTCTTGTCTCTTGGTTTCTTGTTCCTTATCAAAGGCTTATTTCTTTCTGAATTAGTTCACGTAGGTTTCCTTGCATCTTCGTCTCTTCTAAGCATAAAAACTTTTTGACTATTTTAAATTTATTTCTGCTCTATGATGAAATTCCTCCTCTTTTACTTTATATTCTTGAACATTTTGATCAAAGTTATTTTAAAGTTTCTGATTAATTCCAGTATCTGTTTCACTTCTGGGTCTGTTTCTTTTCTTCTTTTTTTCTTTCTTTCTTTTTTTTAAAAAAAGATTTTATTTATTTATTTGACAGAGAGAAACACAGCTAGAGAGGGAACACAAGCAGGGGGAGTGAGAGAGGGAGAAGCAGGCCTCCCGCCAAGCGGGAAGCTGGATGTGGGGCCCCATCCCGGGTCTCCAGGATCATGACCTGAGCCGAAGGCAGTCGCCTAACCAGCTGAGCCACCCAGGCGCCCCTCTGGGTCTGTTTCTATTGCCTATCATTTCTGTTGGTTCTAAACATGACAGAGTAACAAGGACTGGATTTACATGCCCACTTTAACCTACTAAAAACATGAACAAAATATATATAACCGTTTCCAGGCATTATACAGCAGGCAGCAAAGAGTAATAATTCCTGAGGTATAATTTATAATAACATATTATATGTAATATAATACAAAATCAGTATAAATTATATAACATATATAAGTACATTTATAATATTATAAAGTATACATAATATAGTATAAATAGATATAATATACAATCTATATAAATATTATGGATATATTTCATGTGTTACAAAAGGTAGAAGAAAACATGAGCGTGTTAAAAAGAGAACTGGAATATATATAAAAAGACCCAAGTTGAGGGGGCGCCTGGGTGGCTCAGTTGGTTGCGCGACTGCCTTCAGCTGGGGTCATGATCCCGGAGATCAGGGATCGAGCCCTCACATCGGGCTCCCTGCTTGGCGGGAAGCCTACTTCTCCTTCTCTCACTCCCCCTGCTTGTGTTCCCTCCCTAGCTGTGTTTCTCTCTGTCAAATAAATAAATAAAATCTTAAAAAAAAAAGACCCAAGTTGAAATTAAAAATTAAAAACAACAGTGTCTGAGATAAAAGTACGCTGGATAGGATTAATAGCAGATTAGATAGTACAGAAGAAAAGATTAGTGACTATGAAGACATGGTAATAGAAACCGAAAAAAGGCTGAGTAAGCTGACATTTTAAGTGTATGATATCATTATTTGGTATATGGTTACATTATGAAATGATTACCACAATCAAGATAATTAATACTTCTATCACTTCAGATAGTTACTATTTTTTTTTGGTGGTAAGAACACAATATCTACTCTCTTAGCAAATTTCAAGTATATAATATAATATTTTTAACTGCTGTCATCATGGGGTTAACCCTAACCCCAGCTTTTGATTCATCCTATAACTGTAAGTTTGTACCTCTTGCCAACATAACTTTTTAACCTATCTTCATCTTTATATTTAAACGTGCCTCTTTTGAAGAGCATTATATTGAGTCCTATTTTTTTCATCATGTCTGACAATCTTTGCCTTTTAATTGGATATTTAGTCCATTGAAATATTAATGAAATTACTTATACAGTTTAAGTCTATCATCTTGATATTTGTTTTCTGTTCTTTTTTCTTTTTTTTTTTCCCTTTCTGCCTTCTTTTGGATTAGTCAAGTATTTAAAACAATTATCTTGTTTTATTCCTTTATTAACTTTTTAATTGTATATTTTTATAATATTCTTTAGTGGTTTCTCTAGAGATTATAATAAGCACTCTTGACCTGATACCACTTCCTTTTTTTTTTTTTTAAGATTTATTTATTTATTTGACACACACAGAGAGAAAGAACAAGCAGGGAGAGCAGCAGGCAGAGGCAGAGCAGGGAACCCAATGCAGGGCTCAATTTCAGGGCCCTGGGATCATGACTTGAGCCAAAGGCAGACACTTACCCAACTGAGCCATCCAGGCACCCAGAACTAATACCACTTCTTGTGCAAGAATCTTACTTTCTTCCTCCCATGGCTCCTTCTCTCGCTCACGCTCTTTCTCAAATAAATAAATAAATAAAATATTGAAAAAAAGTTGGTTGCTTATAACTGACTGAGCTACCTCCGCATCCCTGCTAGCGATTAATTCTTTAAGCTTCTATTTAACTGAAAACATCTTTATTTTGCCTTAAAATGTTAAGGCTATTTTACTAGACATAGAATTTCAGCTGGAAGTTTATTTTCTTCCAGTATTTTAAAACAAGTTTTTTCCCATTATCCGTGGCTTCTATATTTTCTTTTGAAAAGTCAGTTGTAAGTTAATACTTTATTTATTTTTTTGAGAGAGAGAGAGAGACAGTATGTGAGTGGGGTGTGGGGTGGGGAGGGGCAGAGGGAGAGGGAGAGAATCTTAAGCAGAATCCATTTAGGTGGACTCCAACATGGGACTCAATCTCTTGACCTTGAGATCATGACCTGAGCTGAAATCAAGAATCTGTTGTTTAACTGATTGAGCCACCCAGATGTTCCTTAAGTTGATATTTTGAAGTTGATATTTTTTTCTTTGACTGCTTTTGGCTTTCAGCAGTTTGACTATGATGTGCCTAAGTGTGGTTTTATTTGTGTTTATTTGGCTCAGAGTTTACTGATCTTTTTCAACCTGTGGGTTGCTATTTTTCATCAGTTTAAAAAGATTGGTAAATATTATCTCTTCAGTACTGATTTTGCCCATACTCTCTCTTCTCCTATTGTGATGTTCCAGTTACATGTGTTTTATTTATTTATTTGTTTGTTTGTTTGTTTATTTATTTATTTTTAAAGATTTTATTTATTTAACAGAGAGAAACACAGCCAGAGAGGGAACACGCGCAGGGGAAGTGAGAGAGGGAGAAGCAGGCTTCCCACCGAGCAGGGAGCCCAATGTGGGGCTTGATCCTGGGTCTCTGGGATCATGACCTGAGCCGAAGGCAGTCGCTCAACCAACTGAGCCACCTAGGTGCCCCGTTACATGTGTTTTAGAACATTTGACTCTGTTCCATTTATACTCTGTTCTGTTCTCTCTGTTTTTGTTTTTTGTTTTTTTGTTTTTTTTTTTCAATCTCTGCATTCCAGTTTGGATATTTTCTGCTGAACTGCCTTCCAATTCATTAATTCTGTCTTCTTCTGTAAGCAGCCTGCTATTAAATCCATTCAGTTAATTCTTAATTTTGTATTTTTTTTAGGTCTCAAATACCCATTTGGTTCTTTCCTATAGAGTCCAATTCATTGTAGAAATTCTTCTTTTCCTTTACTTTGTTCATATTTTCTGTTATTTTATTTAAATATTTACAATAGTTATTTTAAAGTTTTATCTGATAGGTCCAATGTCAGAATTATCTGTGGGTCTGATTCTAATGCCTATTTCTTCTTTTTATTATTGGTTATACTTTCCTGTCTTTTTACACGTTATATGCATTAAAAAATCTACCCCTCCAAACCCCTCCAAAACAAAAACAACCCCCCCACCAAAATCAAAACAAAAACTAAAACCAAATCCAAAACAAAACCCAAGACTTTTCTGGACTTTGTATAAAAGAACTACAGAGACTTAAATTGGTATAATTTTCCTCCAGTACATGTGTTCGTTTCTCTGTATAGAGCTGTTCATCTCACTATAATCAGGGACTGAACTGGGTTAGGTCTGGACTGCAGCTTTCAGTAGACTCAGTTTGCTTCTATCTTCCATTGTGAAGTCTGTCTCAGAGGTGAGGTCTGTTGTGTTTATTAAAGGTTTGTTCCTCTAGTGGCACTTTGTCTCCCAACAACCTCATTTTATCTGTCTAGCCCAACTTCCAGGCCCTCAGCTCCCCCAGTGCTCAGCAAGTGTCCTGTGGAAAACACAGCAATGCCTGTGGAACTCCACTAGACTTGATCCATCTTGCCAGCTAGAATGGCTCTCAGAAGCTTGGAAAGTTTCTTTACCTTCCAGTAGCTTCTTTTGTCTAAGCAGATCCTGGTTCTCACTCAGCCCATGCCCAGATCAGAAAATACTCCCAGGGAAGGAAGCAGTCCTCAGTTTCAGTTCTTCTTGGAAGGACTCTTTCCTTTCTGTAATTTTAGTTCATCTACTCTTTTTAGCTTCTACTGCTCTCCGATGACTTTTTAAAATAGGATATTTTATTATATGGTTTTTTAATTTTTAAAAAGTCTGCAGCAGGAGAATGACCTACTACTAGTTGTGCCCTGCCCCAAAGTGGGACTCACGTTTTTCTACTCTCACTACCTGCTTTATCCTCCAGCCCTGTTCCTCCCCGTTACCACCCCAGCCTCACATCTGATGGATGCCTGATCATTCTGTGCCATTGCTGCTTTATACATGAGCCACATAAGCCCAACTGAGGATCATGGTCACCGCCATAGTGCTCTTGACATCTCAACCTACATGAGGGGCAGGATGCTTTGGCCTGTGCTCAAGTACATTCTAGGGCTAATGTCTGTTTCCTTCAGGTATCTGTTGCCTAGCCAGCATGATACCTGGCTTGTGGTAAGCACGGTGAAGCGCAGGCCAAGGGTAAGGGATTGCTAGATGACTCTTGAAGGTGGAGGGTGGAAGGCAGAAGGATCAGAGGAGGGGAAGGTAGCCCAGTTCTTGTCACTGAGCTGGGTCTGGTTAAATCACAGGGACGTTTGGCCTTAGTGTTTGGAAAAGGCTGCAGGATATTCAGATGGTTGGTGATCTTGAAGTGAGAAAAAGCTCAGAGGAGGAGGCTGACTCTACAGGTGCTGCCCAGAAGGCCTTTCGTCCAGAGCTGAAGTGAGTTATCACAGCCCACCCGGTCTCTCCTGGCCCTAGGAGAGGGATGCTGGAGCCCTCCTCCCCCTAGGTCCTGGACAGCCTCATCTGGGTTGGGTAGTGTGGGGCATCTTTGGGGCGGGCCCTCACAAGGCCAGAGGCCTGGGACCTGCAGGAAACTTGAGTGCACAGGGAGCAGCTGTGACCTAGGAGTCCAGCTTAGCTGAAAGTTTAGTACAAACCAGCATAAAGTATAAAAACTCAAGCCCTTCGGTGGTCCCCAGCCCCAGAGCCAGGTCCAGATTATCCAGGGCTGGCTTCTCTACTGAGGCCACTTCTGCATGGCTAGAGGTCCCTGGTAGGACAGTGCTTGGGACTCTGCTTCTGAACGGACTTGTGTTATTTCACTGGTTCATGGGGAAGTCAGGCTGCTGCTCGCTGCTGCTTTCCTTTCCAGGTTCCTCCTCCACCCATGTACCACTCTAATTCCCGACCAAGTCTCAGATAATTTGGGGTCATTCCAAAAAATATTTATTGCAGTCCTGCTGAGTGTTAGACTCTGGGCTAGGTTCTAGAGATCCAAAACAATCTAGACACAGGTCCTGCCTCAGAGAACTCACAGTCCCCTTGGGGAGATGAACATGCAAACTCACAGCTGCTATTTTATGTGGTAAGTGATGGGACTGTTAATAACAGGAATGGCTCAGAGGACAGTCACCTGATTGGGTGGATCAAGTAAAAAAGCTTCACAGAAGAGATTCTTGGAGTTGGGTTTTGTTATGTAAGTAGGAGTTTTCCAGGCACCCATATGGTCCTTGCGGCTCCTCTTCTCGTCAAGGCATACTGTCCCACGTGGGGTTAGCAAACAAGGCAGAGGCAGGGTTTCCCTGGGAGGGAGACAATGTTTATTTCACCAGGGGAGGCCCAGATAAGGTCAAGATGGGGTATCAGGCCTCCACTGGGGACTTGTCAGGGGTTAGTTTAATCTGGGCTTTGTTAAGGTTGCCTGGACACTTGTTTAATGATGGGCCCTGGGCAATATGGCCTCATGGAGGGATGAGAAGTTTGGAGAAAACCCCCTTGGGGTTGGTTGGAAGGCTGCCCCGCCTTGTGGTGCAAGGGCATCTTATGAAGGAAAGCCCCTCACATCAGGGAGGAGCGGGCTCTGGCTGAGGCCCTGGTGTACCAGCGGCGGGAACAGGTGGCGCTCATGGCTCTCCTGAATGGGAAGGCCGATATGGAGGCTGAGGCTCGGGCCAGGCTGCAGAAGATCGCCCAGGCGTCTCCATGGGCTGGAGAGCGCTCCCCGGAAGACATTGAGAGCAGCTGGCACAAGTGGGAGTCCAAGGGCAAGCAGGTGAGGCTGCGTGGGAGACCCAGGGGCACAGAGGGGCCCCCACGGTCAGCCCTGAGGCTTCACTCTTATCCATGGCGTCCGCAGATGAGCAAGGTTGTGGGAGCGGCATACAAGCCCAGGGACCGGTCGCGGAGTCCCCGACTCCTGTCCACCCACGTGCAGTACGGCTGGATGAAGCACCAGGTGAGGCAGGGCGCGGCTCGCTTCCTGAGATGTTGGTGCGGGTGGCTGTGGAGCCCCTTTCCATCAGCAGCTCCCCCTTGTGCCCACCGGGCCCTCCAGGGGGTGGGGTAGGTGGGAGAGCGTCAGTCCTTTAACAGAATTCTGGGCCACGGGCAGCTGTGGGATAAAGCTGGTCTGGCTGGTGTGTTTGCCGCGGCCCTAGGTGAGACCATGGACAGAGGACACAGCTCATCAGGCCTCTCTGAGGACACAGCTCATCAGGCCTCCTCATCTGGAGGAGGTTCTCTGTGGGCCTGGTACTTTTGCTAGACTTCAAAGGATTTCCCAGAGTTGATGGCTATTCGTTTCATCCTTTGTCTACCTGTGCACTGTGGGCCGCTCCAGAGCAGACACGGGGAGGGTCTCCCGGTGCTGTGGAAGGGGTGGAGGGAATGGAGGAGCAAAGAAAAAGGGGGCCGGGGATTTTGCAGGACAGCTTTGAGCCCCATTCTACTGCTTGCTTGGGCAGACTCCAGCCTCTCACAGAGGCATCTGCCATAGTCCTCCCTTTGTGATGGCACCTGAAATGAGAGAACCCCTTTGGCCTGGGCAGGCAGAGGTCAGTGTGAAGGGGGGTGCTCAGCATTGCTGCCTTCCAGAGGTGGGCCTCCAAGCGCAGCCTGGGGAGTGCCAACAGGAGAGGTGGGGCCCCACTCGGGTCCAGTTTGAGGCCTCATTCTAAGATGGGGACATCTTAGTGTCCTTAGCTTAGTCCCGTGCTGAGCACAGTGTGCTTGCCAGCCTCAGGAGAAGGGCTAGGTGCCAGGCCGGGCCCACCGTGGGCTTGCAGTGCCAGCCTGCTGTGGTTCTCCGTGAAAACCACGGTACTCTGGAGACTTCTTTTGTCCAGGAAGACCTCGGGGCCCATCCTTCCTGGGAGCCTGCTCTTGGTCCTGGGTGGACCGCCCAAACTCCCTGCTCTCTTTCCCTCAGATTTCACCTCAGATCTACCAAAGCCTGCACTTCAACAGACTGTCGCCCACCCACACACCTGACTTCATGCTGCAGAACATTTTAGAGCAACTGGGCCCGCACATCCACCCGGCAGCTCGCCACAGCCACAGCCACAAGGACCTGGATCCTGATAGGGACACCAGCTTGTCTGCCACCTCCTCCCCCAGCGACACCAGGACCCTGTACTTCCTGGCCTCCCCCTTGTCCCAGGCGTCCAGGTACATCATGCAGAGGTCGGCGACTCCCATGCCTGTTGCCTCCTCCGTCGAACTGCTCTCAGGACCTCAGAAGGCCACCCTTCAGTCCTTCGCGAAGAAGGGCAACCATATCCGGTTCTAAGGTGGCTTGCCCTCTCTCCAGCCTTCCAACGCAAGGCCCAGGCCCATGGGCATCCTGTCAGTCCCGGCTTATTACCCCTGCCAGATCCAGAGGGTAGAGACCCTCTTCCATCAACCTCCTTCTTCACCAGAGTTCTGGAGAAGAAAATAAATATTTGCAGATATTAGAGTCCCTTAGGCCAGGAAGTCGGGTTTTGTGTCCCTTGCCTCCTTAGACACCAGGCTGTGTCTGTGTTTGGCTCGATGAGGCCCTGGCTGGATGCGGGGGAGACTCCTCTCCCCCAGGACACCTGGCACAGCGGTCTGGCCGGTGAAGCACAGGGCCGGGGCCTCGGAGGCTCCCTGTGGTCCTGCCGGTAGGTCACACCGTGGGGCGGGCGAGCTGTTGGCTTCTGATCTCGATTCAGCCTCATGGCTGCAGTGAGACTCGGCAGCCACTGGGAGGCAGTGGCAGCATGTGTCTGTCCTCCTCTGCCATCAGGCTCTTGCCCTAGAGAACTCTGCATTTGCAAACTGTTCTGCCCATTCTGCAAGGGAGGCCCCAAAGTATGGTGGAGGGCACCTCGGCCTGGCTCTCACTGTCGCTTTGGGCCCAGGTTTTTCTGACCCAAAGTCCCTTGATCCTTCCCCTGTGTGCTGCTCTGGGCAGCATCTGGGATGAAGAACTCAGCCTGGATAAGGCTGTGGTAAAAGCAGTGTCAGGGCCAAGGCCTCTGCTCTGGGGGTGCGGAGAAGGCCACGGGTACGACCAGGCCTCAGAGGATTTTCTTTGTCTTTGTCTTTTTTTTTTTTTTAAGATTTTATTTATTTATTTGACAGAGAGCCCACAAGTAGGAGGAGTAGCAGCAGAGGGAGAGGGAGAAGCAGGCTCCCCACTGACCGGGGAGCCTGATGTGGGGCTCGATCCCAAGACTCTGGGATCATGACCAAAGGCAGACATTCAACTGACTGAGCCACCCAGGCGCCCCATCAGGGAATTTTCCAAAGGCCTCTGCAGAGCCCTCTCCTGGAGGAAGATTCAGGGTCCTTGGGAGCTGAGAGCCTGACTTCCGGGCCATCTGGCTGGAGGGCTCAGGACAGGTCAACCTCGGGAGAGAAGCTTTTATCTGACTGTGCCATTCAGTGAACCCTCCCCCCAGTAGGCCCCAGCGCCGTCAGAGTAGCATTTCACGGCCTCTGCCCACGTGTTTCCGTGCAGGCATACTGCAGGAAGTGAGGAAAATTACCGTTGGAGGCTCACTTCCTCCTCGGGCAGCAACTAACCTGGACATTTGTCTCTGGCCATGGGAGCTTGCCGGCGGCCCCTCCAGTGGGCAGGCTCCCTTGATGCCGAGTCCCAGACCCAGAATCACCACCTCCACTGATGGGTCTCTCCTGCAGCCCACAGCCAGCCCCTCTTGGCCTGAGCCCTAGATGGGATAGGGACAAATCATTCTGGAGCAGCAGTATTGGAAGGAGCTTAGAACCCAGATAGGGGACTGGAGGTCCGTATCATACTGGAGTTGATGAGTGAGGAAGCTGGGTTGGTGGCCCAGTGTCCTGTCTCCTGGTTACTTGTGATCCCTGAGCCCCAGAGCACCCCTTCTCACCTCCCCAGACCCGGGTGCCTGCCCAGATGCACCAGCCTCTTCTTTTCCTGCTCTCTGCCTTCTGCATCAATGGCCTTAAAAACAAAACAAACCCCCAAACTACTTACTTTTATCTCTCTTCTGATTCTAAAAGTACCACAGACTGAGTGTAGAAAAATCAAGAAAATACTGAAAAGCATAAAAGCTTGTAAGAACCATCTGGATCCTATCTCCCAGAGGTGAGTTTGGTGCATTTCCCTCTGGATGTTTTCCTGTCTTTGCACACAGGTGCAGACCTCACATACACATGCACGCACACCCCCAGTTCCCACACTCTCATTCACTCCTCGTACCTCACACCCACACAGCCCATGACCTTGGCATCCAAGCTTTGAATGCAGCCTTCCTCACGTGATGAGCAAGTGACCATGGCTGCTTTTCCCTGGGCTCTTCCAGGGATGACTGCATCCAGCCCCTCTCTGGGTTGCCTTCTTCAGGATGGAGGGTTACCGCCAAGCCACCCTTATAAGGAACAGGAGGGCATATGCCTCCTGTTTGCCCCCAAACGATGTACCACTAACAATCTGACAAAGGAACAGACATTTATCACCAGTGGAACAAAACACTTTCCTGAGCCTGCCTGGGCTGAGGAGTCGTGACCCCACTGGTCAACTGAGGTGTCCTTCCACCAGGAGAAGGGGTACGAGGGCGTGGAGGGGAGTGTGGATACAGCCTTGTCTTCAGAGAAAAGCCATCACTGATCTTGTGTCCTGGCATCACTTCCCTATTTCACACTTGCTCAACACTTACTGAGTACCTGCTGTATGCCCGGCACTGCCCTGGGCACTGGGAACAGCAGAATGAACAACACCCAGCCTTTGCTTACTGGAGACACAGACCACTTGTCTTCTCACTGGTTTATCCAACAGATGATCTTACCGAGCACAAGCATTGGGCACCTAGAGAGAGGCAGGCAGAGCTCGTGGGACATTGTGCAGACACAGTGCAGATCAGGGGAAGCCATCTGAAGAGGCTTCCTAGAGGAGGGGGCCTTTAGCCCAGAGCAAGCCAGGGTCTTTGTGTTTGCTGTCTGCTCTGCCTGAGAAGGGGTTCTTTTGGATCAAATGGCCTCACCTTCATCCGCTCCTCAAATATCCCTTTGGTGCCTGATACCCCTGCCGGCTCTACTCCTGCCTGCTTTGTTCTCACCACAGTATTTTTCTGTGTGTGTCTGTTTACCACCATGCCCCCCACCCCCACAAGGCAGGACCATGTCTATCTTGGTCACAGTTCCCCCATGCCTGGTGTAGTGCTTGGCACATAGCAAGTGTTGGACAACTATTATGCCCATGACCATTAGCTCAAAGTCTCCCTTCCTCAGGAGGTCTTCTGAGATTGATCTTGGCCTGGTTTTCCCTCTGGGCCTCTGTGTTCACTATTTGCCTGCCCTGGATGGACTGTGGAGTGTCCCTCCCCAGTAGGGAACTACAGACCCTGTCTGTGAGCCCTAAGGGGCTTCTGGGAAGGGACAGAGGACGCAGGGCCTTGAGGTTCCACCTGGTTCTGGTATCGAGGCTTCTTTCAGGATTCTATGCCGAATGGGTCTTGACCACATCGGGAAGGGTAGGCAGGTCTTGGATTGGCTGGTGGTGGTGTCAGTCAAGGGCAGCCACTGGGCAAAGGCCTGGGAGTGGGCCAGGGAGGAGGGTCTGGGAGCCGGGCTAGGGGTCTCATTGTTCTGAAGCCTGACCAGGGCTGGGTGCTCTGAGGGCTGAGCTCCCTGTGGGCTCACTATGTCTTGTGCTTGGGGAGTGGGTGCAGATCCAGAATGGGGTGCTGCCCGCACCCTGACATACACAACATCTCCCAAGAGCCCAACACAGGAGTGGGGAGCCTGGGAGGGCAGATGCCTGGACCAGAGTCACCAGGGGCTTTCATACTGAGCCGTGGTGTCTGGCCTTTGTGACTTGTTTCCTGACCGGTGCCAGTGGGGGCGGTCCGGAGGGGGTCTTCCAGCAGAGAGAAGGGCAGGGAAGAAGGCCCCAGGTGGGAATGAATCTGCGTTCTTGGAAGCCAGTGTGGCTCAGGAGAGTGAAGAGAGGAGGGAGGAGCTGTGGGGAGAGACCCTGAGGGGCTGATCACACAGGAAATTTTTCTCTTGGGAATCTTGAGGGCATTTCAATAAAAGGTGCAATCTAGTCTCACTGTCTTGAAAAGCTCCCTCTGGCTGCCACATGAGGGTGGAGTGAAGAGGCAGGAGTGATTCTGGGAGACCAGGATGGGGGACCGGGCAGGCAGGCAGGCACCATGGGTGGAAAGGACCAGAGGGCAGCAGACCCTGACAGCCAGGAGCTGGCTGTGGGAGCCTCTGAGGTGGGAGGAGAGGAGCTCTGGGCTGCTGTGGGTCGCTCGGGGCTGCTTTTCCTTCAAAACATTTTCCCTCTTTTTACTTCAAGAGCTTTTAAAAAACCGCCAGAGTCCCTGAATTCTCAGACATAATTTTTAAATTGCAATAAGCAATTTTTAAAAAGGTTTCAGTGATTGGGATGTGTCTCATAATTCCATGATTTTTCTCCCCTTGGCAAGCTGGTGTTCCATTGATAGGAACAAGGCGGTGAGGTCGCGCCTGCTGGGGAGGGAGCGCCCCCTGGTGGAGCAAGACCTGATCACAGTCCCCTGGAGAGGAAGTTGGGCTTGTTGGGTGGGAGAGGGAGGGGAGTGAGGGGAGGTGGGGAACTTCTAGTTCTTCTTGGAGCCAGTTGAGGGGATGTGCCAAGGAGGTGAGCTTTCCAATTTACCAGATTTTTTTTTTAAGATTTTATTTATTTGACAGAGACAGCGAGAAAGGGAACACAAGCAGGGGGAGTGAGAGAGGGAGATGCAGGCTTGCCGCTGAGCAGGGAGCCCAATGCCCTGGATCCCAGGACCCTGGGATCATGACCTGAGCCGGAAGCAGATGCCCAATGACTGAGCCACCCAGGTGCCTCTACCAGATGTTTTACACACATTTTGCTACAAAGTTCCAAGGCAGTAGGTCACCTATCCCCATTTTGCAGATGAGAAAACAGACACTCCTATAGGATGATGAGTTGCCCAGGGTCACCCAGCCAGGAAATGTCAGGTAGGTTTCCAACCAGGGATTTCAGGAGTTTCTGACCCTTCTGGGCCAAGATGCTCAGGATTTGGGGGTGCTGCATTTGGGTGTGCATCCCGTGAACGCTGGAGATAGAAAGTGGTGGAAAGATTCCTTGTGAGAGGAGACCCCTGCCTCCTGAGGCAGGCAAGGTCAAAGGTCAGGAAGGGGAGTGTCCCCTCACACTCGCACCTTGCTAGCCATGCTGTTCCAACTTCCCAGCTCACTGGGTGAGCCAGCTGCTCACTTTCTCAGAGAGAAGGCATTCTGTCGTCCTGACCTCTAGTCTAGGGCACATAGCTTGGACTGGTGGGGCTTGTGGGGAGCGGGCTGAGCGGAAGTCTTGGTAGATGGAGACGTAGTCCCATGACTCACTTCCCTTTGCGAAGAGGGCAGCAGGGTTCTGAGTCCTAAGGCCTGGCTTCTGATTTGAGGAGTTCAGGCGGGAACCCCCAGCCCTCTGGCCTCAGTGTTCTCCTTGCCCACTCAATCACGGGAGCCTGTGGAACTAGTCAGAAACACCTCTCCCCACTTCTCAGTAGCTACTTTTTTTTTTTTTTTAAGATTTTATTTGACAGAGCATAAGCAGGAGGAGTGGCAGGCAGAGGGAGAGGGAGAAGGAGGTTCCCCGCTGAGCAGGGAGCCTGACACAGGGCTCCATCAGAGGACCCTGGGATCATGACCAGGGCCGAAGGTAGACACTTAACCCACTGAGCCACCCAGGCGCCCTCAGCTGCTACTTCTTAACATGCAGAATTAAGAAATATTTAAGTCGACTGGGCCCTTTAAATTTTATTTGTTCCCCCGGGCAAAGGGCGGACAAAGAGGTGGCACATGTGGAACCCTCCCTCCTGTCTCTTGGTCTTGGAGGACACTACTGGGTGAGGCACTTGCTTGCTGAACCTGCACGTGACTTCAAGATCCTTTCCCAGGCAGTCCCTCCCAATCCATCCCAGCTGGCACTTGAGGTTCCACTCAGTTATCCCGGCTGCCCCGCCCCCAGACCCCACGGCCAACTTTGGTCTGAGGTCAGTTCATGGGTGCCTCTGTTTAGAGAGACAGGAAGCCAGAAAATAGAGGTTCACCACTACGGCACTAGAACCAGTCCCTGCGGGCACAGCATACAGTGTGCCTCTCTTGTGGGAATTCAGTGAGATTATCACAGTGCCTGGCATGGGAGAGTAACCAGTTTTTGAGTAACCAGTTTTATTGAGTAGTTGTTTTGCCCCAGGCATGACCACATTTAACCTTTACAGTGATGGGACTCAGAGAAGTTGGGTAACTGGCTAGGGTCACACAGCTAGGAAGTAGCCATACTCCTAGGCAGCCCCCCAGTCCCACCTCTGCAGTAATAATGCCGGACATTTATTGAGCACTTACTCTGTGCCAGGCACTGTTCAAAAGACTTTGTGTTCTAAAGTCTTTACTTTTTTTTTTTTTTTAAGATTTTATTTATTTATTTGACAGAAACACAGCCAGAGAGGGAACCCAAGCAGGGGGAATGGGAAAGGGAGAAGCAGGCTTCCCACCAAGCAGGGAGCCCGATGCGGGGCTCGATCCCAGGACTCTGGGATCATGACCTGAGCTGAAGGCAGATGCTTAACGACTGGGCCACCCAGGCGCCCCTAAAGTCTTTACTTTTAATCTTCACAACAATTCACCCAGCTGGCCACTGACATTATCCCAATCCACTAGATAAGGAAGCTGAGGCAAAGAGAGGCACAGAGAAGTGTCTTGCTGGTTAGTGGTATGGTTGGGAGTTGAACTTGGGAAGAAGCCTGGCTGCAGAGCCTGTTTTTTTTGTTTTTGTTTTGTTTAACTTTTCTCTTCTTTTTGAATAATCTCTGTTTTTCATCAGCGCATCATCCCTAGTGTCTCTGAAGGTGCTCGATGCCCAGGAATTGTGAGTTCTAGTTACTGCCGCTGTTACTGCAGGCACAAGCAGGAGGCTGGGGGAGAGGGATGCGTGGAACGCACAGCCCGCACACGCTGGAAGCAGAATCCGGAGTGTAGGCGGAAGACGTCCCACAGCTCAGGGTGGAAGGGCTTAACTGCTCCTCCATGTGCTGAAGGAGCCACATCCTTTTTGGAAAGAATCCCATCAAGATAGGGAGAATAAGCAGGGATGTGATGCTGGACCATGCCAGCTGGACCCACGAGGGCAGGAATTTGACATGGGGGACGCCACCATGCTACCTGCCAACGCCCCTCTGAAGTTTGTTGAGAACAGTGTACCTCCGCACACAGCCCCATGGCTGCAGTCTTGTTTGAGCCCCCTAACGGTGCTTGCCAGGCAAAATGACAGCTCCTCTTTACGGACCAGGCAACTGAGGCTCAGAGAGGAGTTTGACGTGTCCCATGGCATTCTGGCCGTCTGCACTGATCCCCACCCCCAGGCTGGAAAGCGCACACATCCACTGTGGGGCACAGCTACTCTGGGTTCGTGGGCCTGGGCCCGCCCATGCCTCTGGTGCTTCCTGTCAGTACTGATGTCCAGACAGGGTTTGACTCTTAGGGCCTGGAGTGTTCAGTTTCTAGACTTCTTGAATCTTTATCCCAGTGGTAGAATCACAGGAAGAAAGGGCCCAAGAAGCTCTGGCTTCATGTCCATTTTTGCAAAACATGCTGGGTGTCCTCGGACAAGCTCTGTACCTCTCTGAGCTTCAGTTTACCACATGGGGCTTGGATTGGATTCGTGTTTCTTGAAGTGAGGACCTTGAACCATCTAGGGTGTGTAAGATGATTTTAGGTGGACGTGGGGTCCATCAATTACAGTTGATGTACACTTAGAACAAATATTTTGCTTTTAGTGGTCCCATTTAAAAGAATTGCATAGAATTAGTCTTTCTTTTTTTTTTTTAAATTAAGTTTTAGATTTTAATTCGACTATGGTTAACATACAATGTTTTGTTAGTTGCAGGTGCACAATATAGTGATTCTACTCTTCCATACATTTCTCAGTGCTCATCATGATAACTGTGCTCTTAGTCCTCTTCACCTGCTTCACACCGACCCCCCCCCCCCACCCACCCCGTGACTATCAGTCAGTTCTCTAGAGTTAGAGTTAAGAGTCTATTTCCTGGTTGGTCTCTCTCCTCCCCCCCCGCCCCCCCGCATGCTCACATTTGTTTTCTTTCTTAAACTTCACATAGGAGGGAATCAAATGGTATTTCTCTGACCGACTTATTTCACTTAGGATTACACTCTCTAGCTCCATCCATGTTGCAAATGGCAGAATTTCCTTCGTATTGGGGCTGAATAATATTTCATTTATATAGATACCACATCTTTTAAAAAATTTATCTTGGGGCGCCTGGGTGGCTCAGTTAGTTAAGCGACTGCCTTCGGCTCAGGTCATGATCCTGGAGATCCGGGATCGAGTCCCACATCGGGCTCCCTGCTCGGCGGGAAGCCTGCTTCTCCCTCTCTCACTCCCCCTGCTTGTGTTCCCTCTCTGACTGTGTTTCTCTCTGTCAAATAAATAAAATCTTTAAAAAAAATTTATCTTTTTGGGCGCCTGGGTGGCTCAGAGTGTAAAGCCTCATCCTTCAGCTCAGGTCATGATCTCAGGGTCTTGGGATTGAGTCCCACATCAGGCCCTCTGCTCAGCAGGGAGCCTGCTTCCCCCTCTTTCTCTGCCTGCCTCTCTGCCTACCTGTGATCTCTCTCTGTCAAATAAATAAATAAAATATTTTCTTTTTTTGAAGTTTATTTATTCATTTTTAGTAATCTCTATACCCAGTGTAGGGCTTGAACTCACGACGTCAAGATCAAGAGTCACATGCTATTTCCAATGAGCCATCCAGGTGCCCCAATACCACATCTCTATTCGTTCATCTATTGATGGACACCTGGGGTGTTTCCATGATCTGGCTATTGTAAATAATGCTGCAATAAACCTAGGGGTCATGTATCCCTTTGAATTAGTAGGGTTTCTTTTTTGGGGGTTAAATCCCTAGTAGTGCAATTACTGGATCCTCGGGTAGTTTTATTTTTAACTCTTTGAGGACCCTCTTCACTGTCCTCCAGAGTGGCTGCATCTGTTTGCGTTCCCACCAACAACACATGAGGGTCCCTTTCTCTACATCCTCACGAGCACTTGTCAATTCTTATGTTTTCTGAATTTAACCATTATGACGTGTGAAGTAATATATCATTGTAGTTTTGATTTTCATTTCCCTAATATGAATGATGTTGAGCATTTTTTTATGTGTCTGTTGGCCATCGGTATATCTTCTTTGGAGAAATGTATGTTCATGTCTTCTGCTCATTTTTTAATCGGATTATTTATTTTTTGGGTGGTGAGTTGTATAAATTCTTTGTATCTTTTGGATACTAAACCTTTATTGGATTTTTTTTTTTAAAGATTTTATTTATTTGACAGAGAAAAACACAGCCAGAGAGGGAACACAAGCAGGGGGAGTGAGAGAGGGAGAAGCAGGCTTCCCGCCCAGCAGGGAGCCCGATGTGGGGCTCGATCCCGGGTCTCCGGGATCATGACCTGAGCCGAAGGCAGTGGCTTAACCAACTGAGCCAGCCAGGCGCCCCTGGGTATGTTTTTTGAAAACATCTTCTCCTATTTATCTTTTAGTTTTGTTGATTGTTTCCTTCGCTCTGCAGAAGCTTTTATTTTGATGTAGTTCCCACTGTTGATTTTTGCTTCTGCTTCCCTTGCCTCAGGAGACGTATCTAGAAAGATGTTACTATGACCAATGTCAGAGAAATTACTGCCTGTGCTCTCTTCCAGGGTATTTATGGTTTCAGATCTCACAATTAGGCTCTTTAATCTATTTTGAGTTTATTTTTGTGTATGGTGTAAGAGAGTGACCCAGTTTCATTCTTTTGCATGTCGCTGTCCTTTTCCCCCAACACCGTTTGCTGAAGAGACTCTTTCTCATTGCATATTCTTGCCTCCTTTGTCAAAGATTAATTGACCATATAACTGTGACTTTATTTCTGCATTTTCCATTCTGTTCCATTGATCTACGTGTCTGTCTTTATGCCATTATCTTACCGTTTTCATTACTACAGCTTTGTAATATAACTTACCATTCCAGAAGTCTGGAATTCTGGTATCTCTAGACTCCCTTGCAGAAGATAGTGCGCCTGGCTGCAGTGACTCCCGGTCCTGGCTAGTGAAAGGGCAGGTCATGGGTTTGTACCACGAGATCCTGGGCCCTGAAGACAGTGACACTGGCTTGTCCCCAACAGTACCCTGACTGTGACTCACTTGAGAGAGTTATCTTCAGGATGTCCCCTGCCTCGGTAAATGGGTCCTGGGGCTCTGCCTGGGAGTTTGGGAAGAGGTAAAATGTTTGTGGGAGTCTAGAGAGTGAGGCAAAAGTTGGAGAGGTAGTCCCAA
>PITA01011472.1:0-66545 GCA_004023965.1 Spilogale gracilis | reverse complement strand
TATAATTTATCAGATAAAAATACATTTGCCAACTTTAGCCCATGTTTAACAAGATAGTTATGTTGCAACTTTCCCTATACAAAATGTTTGGTTGTGAAGACACCATACCATGAAAATTACAAACATTCTATCTATATTGTCCATTTTCAAGCTTTCCAACAGAATGAAAATACTGCTTAATAGCAACTTAAATTGACTCTATACCTGTGTAGTTTTTGAACACTGTGATTAGACCCAGACATAAAGATGCTGAAACATTTTACATCTATTCTTTCCAGCATAGATTAATTACTTGTTTCTAATTGGTTCTTATTGAAAAGCTATTCTTTTTATTAACATTTCCCAAGCACTGTAGTTTCAGAAATGGTGGAAGACCATTAACTTCAAGAGTTAGAGATTCAAGTTAGTTAATTAACTTACCTCATTATCAAATGATGACTCTGAACCATAAATGAAAGATGAATGACCCTACAACAACACTCCTTTTACAAGTATAAATATCATAGTAATAGTAATAGGCAACATTTATTGAGTATGTCATTCGCTGCTTTAAGCATTTTTAATATATCATCTGCTTTAATGCTCAAAATACTGTTTTAAGGAAAATATAAGAACTATCCTCATTTCAGAGACAAAGAGCATTAAGTGCCTTGCTATTAAGTAGATTATCTTTTTATCTATTTATCTCTCTCCTAAACTTCCAATATTACTACTGTGCATTGATCTGATTTTAAATAATTTGCATTTTAAAGATGCAAGATATGATAAACTGCTTTAGATATTTTGTTTAAAGATTTTATTTATTTATTTATTTATTTATTTATTTATTTATTTATTTGACAGAGAAAGTGAGAGATAACAGGCAGGGGAGCAGTAGAAAGAGAGGGAGAAAAAGGCTCTCCAAGAAGCAGGGATCCTGATGCAGGGCTTAATCCCAGGTCCCCAGGATCATGACGCGAGCTGATGGCAGACGCTTAACCGTCTGAATCACCCAGGCGTCCTAGACACTTTTATTTATTCTTTTCTAGATATTTTTAAAAACTAAGAGATCATAATTTTCCTTCTAGATTGACTTTTCATAAAGAAATTGTCCATAGATGGAGTTTCTGGAATCATGATCTTATTGATGGAATATCTTATTCTGGAATCATGATCTTATTGATGGAATATCTTATTTGATCATTTATAAAATTATTTTCATTTATATATACATATTCTAGTTACTCTAATATAATGTGTTTACTTTTATTCTCTTCATGAACGACTCCCAAATTACCTTATGCCAGAATTCTGGTCTACAGAGAGCTCAACATTTGACTTTCATCTACAGTGCTGGTTTTCCTGGCTTTTTTACACAAATGATAAATCTGCTTTACCTACCATCCCCTCAACACATACACATCTACAAAGTAATATCCTGGGAATGATTTTCAAATAGGATGCATTCATTATGTATTGTTTATAAAAAAAATGATTTTTGGCTGAAACCAGTTATCCATTTCAGAACTGAAGTAGCATCTCTCACTGTGCAAATTGGGGTATGTCAAACCACCACCACAACTACACCACTACTCATGCTAGTGATATTTTGTTGATTCTTAAGAATAAATCAATCCATTTTATAGCATATTTGAAAGATGGCATATTCTATCTTCAGGAACTATGTGTATAATATAAGAAAGAGCACTAGGTAAAATATTAGGCCGACTAGATTTTTTTCCCTGGCTTCACTATTCATTAGTTGTGTGAATTTAAGCATAAATTTGGCCCATATTGGTTAACATGTATTCACAGTTTACAAAATGGTTTGTCAAACATGAATTTATTTGATTTTCATACCATGAGTCATTTGTCATTATTATTTGTGTACCTACATATTTGAAACTTGAAGTTTAGAGAACTTCTATGATTTCATCCAAAATTTTACCTGAAGTAAGAAGTGAACCCAGACAAACTCTGGGTTTGTGATTTCAGATATAGTGTTTCCTTGGCCATACCAAACTTTTCTTGATGATATGGGGTTGGAGTTGATAATCAAATGAAATATTATATCTAAAAGTAGTATGTAAACTCAAATAATATACAGAATAAAATATTTTTTCTGTCGATTTCTTTAGAACCATTGTATTTATTTTTATATTATACGCGCATTAATGTAAAAAATATAAAATTGAGTTATTTCTTATAAAAATAAAACCCAGTACAGAGGGTTTAAAAACAAAGAAGCAAATAAACAAAAACAATCTTCTTTTTTTTTTTTCAAAGATTTTATTTATTTATTTGACAGAGAGAAACACAGCCAGAGAGGGAACACAAGCAGGGGGAGTGAGAGAGGGAGAAACAGGCCTCCCGCCAAGCAGGGACCCCGATGTGGGGCTCGATCCTGGGTCTCCGGGATCATGACCTGAGCCGAAGGCAGTAGCCCAACCAACCGAGCCACCCAGGCGCCCCCAAAAACAATCTTCTAACACTTCTCACTGTTTACTCCCTAGAGAATTTAATCTACAATCTCTCTCTCTCTCTCTCTCTCTCTCTCTCTCTCTCTCACACACACACACACACACACACACACATACACACACATAGGTGCATGCCAGTGGTTAGTTATTGAATAATAGCTGACAACTATGCAGGAACTACATGCTAATATTTGTATTAAGATAGTCTAATAACTGTATATTGCTTAGAGTCTGAGAATGTGAATGTGGTAAATTTTATGTGTCAAAGTGGAGCGTGTTTTTTAGTATGATTAACATTTAAATTAGTGAAATTCAGTAAGCAGATTGCTTTCCACATTGTGGGTGGGCCTTCTCAAATCAGTAGAAGTACTGTATAGAACAGAAGACTGGCCTCCCTGAGCAAGAGAGAAGTCTCAAACAGATTAGTTTTTGGAGTTTGGCAGCACCATCAGCTCTTTGGGGTCTCTATCTGAAGACTTTGTACTAGAACTATATTGGTTTTCCTGGATCTCTAGCCTTTTGGCCCACACAGTGAATTTTGGGCTTATCAGACTCCATAATCATGAGTCTATTCATTATAATAAATCTCCTTAGGTATAGATAGAGGTATAGAAAGATGATATAGATGATATAGGTAGATATAGACATACAGATATAGACTAGATGTAGATAAAGATACAAACATAAACAATACAAATGTAAATATACCCATTAGTTATGTTTCTTTGGAGAACCCTAGCTAATACGGAGGATCATATTTTGTAATAATATCCAATACTTCACAGGCAATGAATATTTATTTCTGAAATAAATTTCTACAACTGTTATTTATGCAATATGAAATATCATTTAGGATAAAAATTCTAAAAGTTGTTTACATGTTTTTATGTTGCTTCAAAACTTAAGTTTTAATTGAATACTTACCAAATCACAAAGGTATTTCATTTTTAGAGACATTTTCTTTTTTAAAAATAGGTATAAAAATGAACTAGAATGATTTATGGAGCATGTCACATGAATTTTAGAGATTGTTGTTTTCTTAAGATTGCTTTTTTATGAAAGCATTTTTCTTCCATTGCCTCAAAAAAGTTCACCTCTTTTTCTGCAAGTAAAGGTTTCTACTTTTTCTATTTTTGTATATTTATTTCTTTATTTTTACTTTTTAGTAGTTGATAAAGAATATCTTTGGATCATCACATATAAATTTTTAAAAAACAAAGACACGAGTATAGATGTCACCTAGCCTTACAAGCCGATCAGAAAATTTTAACACAATCTTTTTGGAGATAGGCATAATTGAAAGGAAAACAAAAAGTCAGAAACCTTTGAAGCCAATGACCTTAAGAGTCATTTTTTAAACTATTGAAGCTGGTTTTGTTTCTTGAAAATAATTACATTATTTGAGCTGGATTTTTTTGGAAACCAACATATATATACATATATATATATTGCAAAACCAGTTTTAATATAACTCAGCTTATGTTTTTATCAAATGTAATATAACTATTATAAAAGTAACAATGATATAATATTTTGACATGATTGTAGAAGCAAAGTGTATCTCTTTACCATTTTTGAAATTTAGATGACCAAAAAGCGAGACCCAATTCATTGCCATACCGAGAGCAAGCCTGGATCTGCTGTGTAACAATTAGAATAAAGAATTTTGCTGGCTTTGTTATGCTTTGGGAGGGAAACTTGTTATTTCCTGAGTGGTAGAGTTGTCTGTTACTCATACTGAGATCCTAACATCACACTGAGTCTATGCTAATAAGATACATGGTGGGTACCTAGATAGTTTATGCAAGCAAGACGTTTCAGGATAGGGGACTAGCCCTGCCAGAAAGAACACCCTTGTAATTATAAGTTTATATGCAGGTGGTATTAGCCTGACTTCCTGGGAGGGGATAGGGACTAGAGAGGAAGCTCAAATTATGTGGCCAATGATCCTCTCTATCCTGCTTTTGTAATACAACAAAAGTCGGCTTCCCTGGTTAACAATATTCTATGCATTCTGTTACACACATCTTGTTGGGTGGAGGGTACAGGGGTGGGGGTGGAGGTGTGTGTGACATGTATGATTCCAAAGATAGAGAACCTGGAAGCTTCAATTTCAGGCTGTCCTAGACCTCATCATAGGCATGACCCTGATTCTGTGTCCTTTTTGCCTTAACAAAATTGTAATCACAAGTCTAGCACATTCCTGAGTTCTGTGAGTCCTTCTAGTGAATTGTCACACCTGACTGATTAGTAGGAAACCCCAGATTTGTAGTCAGTTGGTCAGAAATGTCCTAGGAACACTGGACATTTGGTCTCTGAAGCGAGAGCGGTCTTATTAGAGATTGTGCCCTTATAAGCAGAAAGAGAAAAAGAAAGAAAAAACATAGCTTTTGTGATACAAGCAAGTCATTCTAGACCTCCAGCTATTTTCTGTGATCTATACCTTACTGGTTCTACCTGGACTACCACAATTTTTGCAGAACTTTCTAGAAGGTATTAGAATTATAAAGAAATACAAAACCTCAGTAGTTAAGGGTTTTTTTTTAAAAGATTTTATTTATTTATTTGACAGAGAGAGAGAGATAGCAAGAGAGGAAGCACAAGCAGGAGTAGTGGGAGAGGGAGACTTCACGCTGAGCAGGGGGCCCAACCCAGTGCGGTGCTTGATCCCAGGACCTGGGATCCTGACCTGGGCTGAAGGCAGACACTTAAGGACTGAGCCATCCAAATGCCCCAGCAGTTAAGGATTTTAAGGGAATAAAGGGAATGCAAAAACTAACAGTCTCTACCAGGCCAGGAAATGGTCTAACCATATCAGAGACAATAAATCAGTGGTAAATCTCCCAATGCTGTTTCAAAAGTAAGCAAGGCCCTGCATTGCTTACCTGCAATAAGAAGCCCAAGGCCCCATCCAGCTTGGATCATTCCCATAGTCCCTTCTGCTTGTCCTATACTTACCTCTGCTTCATTGTAACGTTAAAATCCCCACTCAAGGAGAAGAACAAGCTTCATTAACATAACATAGGATGCCTGTACAGGCATGCTGTCTAAGTATCCCCATACAATCTTATGCTCACCTATACATGTGATGATAAAACTCCCTTTCTGAACATTCATCCTAACCCTAAATTGAAGAAACTCAGTCACCACCACTCAAGGAGTCATGGCTTTGGAAGTTTTATGCTGTGGTCCCTTATCTGAACAAAATAAAATTTCCTTTGTGTGACAACTCTATGTGATAACAGTTTCTAACAGTAATGCACCAAGGATCAAACTAACATTTATTCAGTTACATCCTTAATCTATAGAGTCTGCACTAAGTACGTACTGTCAGAAGTCATTGCAGCTACCATGAGTTGCTATTTTCCCACCTTATATACTTTAAATCTGTGGTCAAGCACAAGCTTTTGGGCTTATCGCTTATTTTCCCCATTGTTAAACTAGAGACATTTAGTTCAATAGTATATAACCTTGTATTTGATTATTTTGGATGCTAGTTTGGATAACATGTCTTTAATAGGTAATAGAATCAGTCAAGGCAAGTTTCATTTTTATACAGCACTAAGTGGTCTTGTCTTTTCCTGTTTAATAAACCGTCTGATATCTTGCAGTTGCTCAGCAGACTCTAGTTGATTCAAACGGTAGAGTCAGAATCGGTTAGATGTTTGTAAAACTGGATTTATGTTGCTACAATAGGAAGCTATGGTTCTCTTGATCTGGTTCTATTAGAGACCCAAAAGACTGAGTAAAACAGAATTTAAAATATATTTCTAGTATTATTTTTAATTGAAATTTCTCAGTAAAATGGAGCAATTCATTAAGTGCTGAATCATATGAAGTTTAACAGATAGAATTAGCCTTAATTTGTGAATAAAAGAAAAGTTGATTATGCATTACATTATCCCTTGAATTTAGGCAAAGTATTCATTAAGTTATTTGACAATACAGTTAATAATAATTGCTACTGTAAGTACAACCTTTAGAAAGTTTCCCTTGACATTTCTAATCTTCATTCTGCTTATAATTGTAAGCTATATACCTTGTTTTTACTCTTATATGTTTACCTTATCTATTTTTGAAACTCCATTCTTCTCAAGTTTCCCAGTTACCCATTCAGGGACAAGATCCCCTGAAGGAAGAGAGTGGGAAAGTCATTGACTTTGATTTTTGCCCCAGTTTGACTGAGAGGAGTAAAGTGTATATGTAGTGGTGTCACTCTGATCTTTGGGAAAAAAATACGACTACGTATGTAAGACAGTTATACCTAAGATATTAATAACCTTGAAAAGTAGTGTTCCAACTCTCTTCTGAGGTAGTAGAGTCATTCTCTCACACTGGCAGAAAATAAACACACAAGGATGATAGTTCACTATTTATATGAGCAAGTTCAGTTTAAGTTAATACATTATATTAACAGTAGAAATTTGATGTGATTTAATCAATCAACCAATTAGGACCTAAAGACGAGAGTCACCTTTAGGTAATAGAGAAGCATTTCATTCAAGATTAAGAATAGTCACACATTTAGATAAAACACTCAACCATTTCACAGTAACTAATAAGAGTAATGGGACCAACAAGACTAATTGATTTTTAACCCACTGAGCCACCCAGGTGCCCCAGACTAATTGGTTTTTATTTTCATTCTTTAACAGAGAGAAGACTCTTTCAGCTTTAGATATAATTCATTGAAATAATGCTGTCAGAATGCATATTTTCATCCAGGCTGAAAAAGAGAAAAGCTTATTTAAATGGAAAAACATTAATCTAAGCACATCACTCTCCTACATCGCCTAATGCAGGACATGAGACACTTCTGTAGAATATGGAATTGGATTAATAAAACATAGGCAAATAATAATCTCATAGAAAAATCTTATGTTTCATATATGTTCCATGTATGTTCCATTAGTTTAATTTTGCTATTAAAATGGAGAAAATGAGCAGTATTCACATTTTTGCACAGTGCTAATAACATCAAAAAGCAAATTTACAGAAAACATGAGGCCATAATAAGTGGGCTACTTCCTTGGGTCTGGAAAGGGGAAATTTATATATATGTATAAACATATGTGTGTACACATACATACATATAGTAGTTATGTTTGTAATGAAAAATAATATACATTATCTTTTAAATTGCACTTAATATTGATAAACATTTTTTGTAGAATCTGTTTAAAAAAAAAAACAGATCATAGGAGAATGTTATTACCAAAAATTATTCCACGCTAGTATTGCTGGTATAAAATAATAATTCTCACTGTATTGTTTTCTTTTTCTAAATATTATATATATAAGATCACTCTAGCTTTATTCTTGCATGATTTGTTTTGTTACTTTATTTTTTTAAAAAGTCTATATGGTTACAAATGAGTCGATTTGAAGACTGAATACTTATCAATAAAGTATCAAAATATGAACTTATATATAATCTGTTAAAGGAAAGAAGCATTAGCTGTAAAGAATAAATTGATCTTAGTAGTTTAGCTTATATAATGCTACATATTTTTCATTGCTTCTGGGTGTTTACAATATGAATGTTTTGTATCATATTCATTTAGGGAATCCAAATATCTTCTGAACAGATGCCAGTAGACTACATTCAATTTGATGAGTAGTGCTAGTGATAGAAGAAACATTTATAATGTGATTTTAAAAATTCATTTCCACATACATTTTAAACTCTTACTTTATAATTCTTCACAAATAGAAAGAGAGCTCTCATATGTCTCTCCAGTGCCATGCAGAATTACATCAAAATTATTCTTCTGAAAGACATTATGGCTCACATTACTGCTATGACAATAAATTGAAAACTTTTATTTTAGCATGCTCTATAAAATAATAATGATTATTCAGAAAAGATGATTAGGAACTACTGCTCTCATTTTAAAGAATGTATTTTACATTTCAGGAAGAAATGTTTCTATTGAGATTTTCCTCACCCTTCTTCCCCTTTGTTTGTTTGTTTGTTTTTTAAAGATTTTATTTATTTATTTGACAGAGAGAAACACAGTTGGAGAGGGAACACAAGCAGAGGGAGTGAGAGACGGAGAAGCAGGCTTCCCACTGAGCAAGGAGCCCGATGTGGAGCTTGATGTGGGGCTTGATCCTGAGACTCCAGGATCATGACCTGAGCTGAAGGCAGATGCTTAATGACTGAGCCATCTAGGAACCCCATCCTTCTGCTCCTTTAAGGATAACATGTCCTTCTAATTGATGACAAAATACCAAGAAAATAAAATTTCCATTCTTATGGGAAGCAGTCAAATTTATACATGTGAATCCTTAAAGCATATGTAATGATAAAGTCTTCCTGACTAGGATGGGTGATGGAAAGAATAATATTACTGGGCAAAGACAAAAGACTGGTGTGTCTTTGTGGGCATGGTGGTTAGAAAGAGTTAAGGAGATGATACCAAGCTATTGGATTTTTTCCAATGAAAACAAAATTTTAGGTACAAATAGATAAAAAGAATGATTAAAACCCACCCACATAAAAATGTTTGAATGGAAGCTATTGTTTTCCATCAAGCCTTTCAAAAATTAATATATATAATTTCCTTTTCTGGATAAAGGATATAATGTCATATACATAATGCCATTTTTAATAAAATATATTATTACAGAAGCTTAAATTTAATGGACATATTCATTTTAACATGCATAGTCAGCAACTTGACATATGCTTTGTTGTTCACTTCAGCTTCTTCATTTTATGTTTATGATTTCTTTGTTTAAAAAAATGATTCTATAACTATTTTATAAACTTATGCAAAGGAAAAAGCCTCTGAATTCAGACTGTTCAAATTTTGCTACTTCAGTTTACTTTTTTAATTATATTACAAAATTACGAAACATTAAGTTTTTGTAATTAGATCACAAGAACATTAAAAAATCTGTTACAATAAAAAAGTTCTGCATAAACCTCTTTTTAAAATCTATCCTGTATACATCTGTATTCAAGGTCACATCCACTTCAGGAACAAAAGATAACCTATGCTTTCATTCTTGCTTATAAATTTTATTTTTAAGTAATATTTAATTTTCTGACATTTTGCTATTATGTAATCTAACCCTCTGCCACTTTATCACCAAGTTGCCTAATGAAAACACTGTAGGAAAAATGAGGCTTAAGGGGCATAAGCAAATCCACAACCACAGTTATGTTATTTCTAAACTGTCAGACATATGTGTCTTCAGGCAAAGAAGAGCTGTCTTTGAGTACTTAGAGCAATGTAAATTAAGGGAATTATTCAGGAGATTACTGGGAAAAAAAAAGGATTAGTGGTAAAATTAGGCAGAACTGTGTGCCTCTGTACCTACTTGATTACTCTGCACTTCAGCCTCCTGATTGACAAAGATAACCCTTTTTCTGTGCTGTGCTTTTTGTAGTCATTGAATAATTCAGAGTTCTATTTTTCTAAAAGATTAGGAGAGTGAAAAAGAATATGATGTCTTTATGGGTTCTCTTCACCAGAATGAGAAAAATTATTATCAGTAGATACCATTATGTATAGCACTGGTATAGAATAACTAGCATTTATTACACATCTAGTTATCCGTTTAATAAACTCATTTTCAAAATCAAATAAATATTAATGACATATTATAGGGTTTCCCTTAATTTCAATATCTAGAAATACTTTTTTTTTTTTTTTTTCCGAAGTAGGCTCCACACCTAGCACAGAGCACAACACAGGGCTTGAACTCACAAACCCGAGATCAAGACCTGAGCTCTGATCAAGAGACACTTAATTCACTAGTCACCAGGTGCCCCTGGAAATGCTTTCTAATGTTCTACTTTTGTCCTAAGTAAGATTCTGTAAAACAGTGCCTCTTGTATGAAGTAGTAGAATCCTGAAGGTGGTTTGAAAAGAAAAACTTGGGTTAGTGTAATGACAGAAAATGAATAGAGCACTAGGGTCTTACTGTCACAATGATTAATTCAGATCAACACAGACTCCTTTAGTGGTAATTGGTACCAATCATGAAGATACTTGAAATGCAAGAATCAGTTGTGCCAGAGGCAAACTGGCCACTCACTATAAAAAAGATCCACCAGGGAAGTTGTACCAGGGAGTTTATCAAAAGTACTACTAGGGGCGCCTGGGTGGCTCAGTGGGTTAAAGCTTCTACCTTCGGCTCAGGTCATGATCTCAGGGTCCTGGGATTGAGGCTGGAATTGGGCTGCTCTGCTCGGCAAGGAGCCTGTTTCCTCATCTCTCGCTGCCTACTTCTGATCTCTCTCTCTGTCAAATAAATAAATAAATAAAATCTTTTTTAAAAAAGTACTACAGTTAGCATCCTTAATATTAACTCACTACCCACATGACTGTGTATACAGAATAGACAATAAAGATTTAATAACTGGTGGATTAAAAACCATATAAACTAAATATTACATAAAGCAAAACAAAATGAAACAAAAAACAAGTTACAGCCTATATGTCTGGATATAAAAAGAAAATCCTAATAGAGATCATTAGAATTCTTGATATTAATGCTATTTGGGTTTCAATTGCATTGCCATTATTTAACTATATAACAACTACAAATAAAGTTATTTGCAATTATTTTTTTATTAACCTGTTTTACCATCTTTACTGTTTGGAAAATGTGGCATCATACAGTTCCATTTGTACAAATCACTCCTATCATTTTATCCAGCCAGGTAAGTAAAAGAGAGCTCTTGGATCCATTAAGTACAACTGTATCAACACTTTTGAAACATACTAAGGACAAACTTTAGAGTATAGTGACTGTTCCAAATTCCTTACATATCATATCTGGTTATCACTGGTTGAGTTGCACATTGGAGACCAAATCTGGAATGGTTTAAACTCCCTACAGAACACAAAAACAAGCCATCATGTAGGTGGGCTTCCCAAGGTTTGTTCAAGTAAACTCCATGATGGCACCCATGTTCAGATTCTGCTCTCCTGGTATCACATTTGTATTCCAAGTGGGAAGAATGGAGAAGATAGTACCTTCCAGATGAATCTACTACCCTCCCCCCAACCACCATTATGGGCTTTGGGGAATGAGCCAGCCACCAGAGGGTTCTGTTTATATCATTAGTCAGATCTATGTCGCTTGGTCATCATTCTTCTTGAAAGAGCCTACAGGGGAGGGGAGAAAGAACCTGGAGGTTTTTTTTTGTTTGTTTGTTTGTTTGTTTTTTTTTTGAGCTGGAAACCTCCCTATTTCTATCCAAATTGCAGTTCTTCTTTGCTAAGAAGGAAGAAGAGAAAAATGGATTATGTGATAGATAGTGGTCCTTTGGCAATATTTGCAATGAATAGGTTGATTTACTTGGTTCTCAGATAAACCTTATAAAGTTTACCCTACATACAAGTATTATTATAATACCCATTTTAATATCTTTATCTATTATGTCTAATATACTCATTTATATTAATATTCATATAGATATTATTATAAGTTTCATTTCACAAACAATATAATTGAAAGAGATGAGGTAACATAAAGTCACACATTAGCAAGAAGAAGTAAGATCCCATCAAAGGTAGTTTGATTTAGAGCCATGGCAAAACCCTACATTCAGAGAATTCTTCTCAGAGTCTTTCTGGATAATGTTTCAATAGATTTTGAATGTTCTTGTGAATAAAAATCTAACATGAATAATTTTTATGTCCTAAAAAACAAATCCCTCCTCTCTCCTTTACATTTCACCAAAGAAGACATAGAAATGGCCATATGAAAAGATGCTCAACATCACTCATAATTAGGGAAATGCAAATCAAAACTAGAAGGAGATATCACCTCACACCTGACAAGATGATTATTATCATAAAAAACAATTAATTGTTGGCAAGGATGTGAGAAATTGACACTCTGGAACACTGCTAGTGGGAATGAAGAATGGTGCATCTGCTATGGAAAATAGCATGGCAGCCCCTCAACAAAATTAGGAATAAAATTACCATATGATCATACCAATTCTGGGTATTTTTTCAAAATAATTGAATTCAGGATTTCAGAGAGGTATGAGCACTCATATATTCATTGCAACACTGTTCATGAGAGAGAAGACCTAGAAACACCCTAAACATCCATCAACAACTGAATGGTATATAAGAAAATGTGGTATACCATCACAGTGGTATATTAAAAAATAGGGAAATTCTGTGTCATGTGACAACATAGATGAAACCTGAGGGGGTAATGCTAAATGAAATAAATCACAGATAAATAAATATTGCATGTTTCCACTTGTGCAAGATATTTAAAGTAGTCAAATTCATAGAATGGAAGAGTGGAATGGTGATTGGCGGGGGGGGGGAATGGGCAGTTGCTACTCAGTGGGCATAAAATTTCAGTCACACAAGATGAATGAGTTCTACAAAGCTATTTTCTTTTTTTTAAAAATATTTCATTTATTTTTTTTGACGGAGAGAGATCACAAGTAAGCAGAGAGGCAGGCTCCCTGCCAAGCAGAGATCCCAATGCAGGCCTTGATCCCAGGATCCTGGGATCCTGAGCTGAAAGCAGAGGCATTAACCCTCTGAGCCACCCAGGTGCCCTACAAAGCTATTTTCTGTACAACACTGTCTCTGGAGGTACCCATACTGTACTGTACACCAGAAAATTAAGAGGGTTCATCACATGTTAAGTGTCCTGGCCACAATTTTAAAAATTTAAAAATAGCATGGCCATTACTTTAGCATGAGGAAGATAAAAAAAATAAGTTTGCTTAGTCCATAATTGTCATTCTCTATCTCTATGTGTCTCTCTCTCCTCACCCAGTTTGTCCTAATATTTTATTCAGATTTCATTTACTATACCTATTATACCTACTAGATTATCATAGCTATTTTTAGGAGACATATTTTCTCTAACATCAGCTATTTGAAAGCAGGGCATTGTTGAATGTGTTCTTATCAGAAAGCATAGTTTCTTTCTATAGTGATAGTAAAATTTGATAAATATTTGTGAGTGAATTTTGAAGATGATTTATTTACATTATAAAATTTTTATCTAGAATGACATAGAGTAACTACTGAATTATCCATTATCCTACTAATTAACCATTATCTAGGTATCAGTCAGAATATATAGGAATATATATTTTACACCTAAATAACACAATATAATCTTATATAGACGTTTTCAATTTGAAATTATTATTTCTAATAATAGAATTGCAAAAAAAAAAGGTTTTCTTAGCTCAAGTTGCTGATTTTAACAAATTGACGAAAACAAATTCAAATTGAATTTGTAGTCAAGAAATTAATTTTTTTCAAGGGAAAAATATATTTCAATTAAAATCTGGGGGTAAGTGGGTGGCTCAGTTGGCTAAGCATTTGACTCGATTTTGGTTCAGTTCATCATCTCAGGGTTGTGAGCTCAAGACCTGTGTTGAGTTCTGTGCTAGGCATGGAGCTTGCTAAAGATTCTCTCCCTCTGCCCTCTGGCCCTCCCTCACCTTCCCCTCTTTAGAAAAAATAAATAAATAATACATAAAAATATACACTGCATACTGCACAACCCTTGGCTAATCTGTGTTTACAAGGACTTGACCTCTATATTGTATACATACTTTTCTAATGTTGAGATTCAGAATTTGCCTTTTAAAATGAAGTAAAATGTAAGTAATGAAAGTAAATTCATAAGTACCATCTAGCCTGGAAAACAATTTCATTCTTGAAACCCTGAACCATTGAAAATTTTTCCAGTGAATGACAGAAGTAAAGCTTTACATCTACTAGATTATTTCTTAGGCAGAAATGGTGATCTTTTTAGTTCATGTACACCTAACAGTATTAGTAAGCCTCTGTCCTAAGAAGAGAGCATATTGTGAAAAACACTCGACATGACCCTGAAATACAGTGACAGTATTTGGAAAAACTCAACATTTTTATTTAAAAATAAATATTTATAATAAAATATATTTGTTAATTTAGTACAATGTATCCACTTTAAACTAAGAGTCAACAATATATCTATATTAAATTGAACTTGAAAAATTGGCTTAATATTGTCAGTTATGTTTTAACTGTAATAAAATTACTAAATTAAAATATTATCTTAAATTAAAAAAAGACAGTAGAGTATGATATAAATTAAAAAGTAAAAAATTCTACAGTATCCTCCCATCACAGTCTGCCTGTATCCCCACATACAACACACATTAAATCCTGTCTATAAAGCTTCATTACTATTCACAGTTGGGATTGGATTATATCTCCTCAGACATTCCTTCCTAACTTTCTTTCCTTCTTTCCTTCCTTTTCTTCTTTTTCTCATTCTTTATTTATTTTCAAATTAACTTATATAATGGTGTGTCTTTGTATTTAAGTATATGTATACTTTTATAGACATAAGATAGAATTTACAGTATACATTTACACAGTGCTGTATTTATGTATAATTTTACACAAATTGTGTCATGCTGTACTTTCTCTATAGTTTTTTTATCCAACAATATGGTGAGGATAATGTCTCCTCAATACATAAAATAGTTTTCATTCTTTTTCATATTCGTTCCTTTATTTACTAGAAACATTCATTGAACATGTATGTATCCTTTTCAATTTTTCAAGGGTTGGTTATATGGCAGTGAGCAAAACTCAAAAATGAACACAGGTACTGGAAGATTTCTATTTTATAAGGAGAAATAGAAAAAGCCTATTGGCTCTTCTGGAGAAAAGAAAAGTGAAGGTGTAAACATGTAGATGTGGGATGGTGTGGGGCCCAGAACTCCAGGTGGAGAAACACAGAGCCATATCCCTGAGATAGAGCAGTTGTGTTGTGTGAGATGAAAGCCTGCTGACCAGAGTAGCTGAGGCACAGCAGGTGAGGGGAGAATAGGGCCGGCCAAGATCAGAGAGATAAAGGAATGGGATCACTTAGGGTTTCTGAAATCATGATAAGGGTTTTGGATGCTGGAAAGTCTGAATGAGATGGAAAATCACTGGAAGATTTGAGGAGAGTGGTGACTCAGATCTGGCTGCAGTTTGGAAAATTGACCCCGGGACCATGACTTAGGTGAATTATTCTGAAAGAATTATGAGTTACTTTAGAAGACCTGTTTTCCATATTATTGTTTAACATGGACAACTTAAAATGCAGTGCATAAATTACCCAAAACAACTGGACTGAAGGGAACATGCTTTTCCATGACCTTTGCCCTAGAATATTTAGAAAATGTTTACCTAGTTTTACCAATCTTGAGTAAAGAGGTTTTTAGAAGCATGAATTTGGATGATCTGGAAGAATATTGAAACAGTCCATGAGCACATCTAAATATTCACTTTTTGTCCGATTTGAAAAAGAAAAGCTTTCATGATCTAAATTGTACTATATTGGATAATGATAATCTAGAACAGAAATCAGCCAACTTTTTCTTCAAAGGGCTATTTAGAAATACACTGGGTTTTCTTGGCCCTATTGTGTCAGTTGCAACTACGTGACTGCCATTATAGTGAGAAAGCACCTGTAGATGACACCTGGGTGCCACTGTTATTTACGAAAACATCAGTGAATACAATTAGGTCTGCAGGCCACAATCTGCCAGTCCCTGATCTACCAGACAAAATGATGTGAACCAAGGATTCTTTCCTGTAAAGTCGCATGACTATGTTTAACACATGGGTGGTGTGTAATGCAGGGGCTCTAGCATCTGGCCTTCACTTAGTTTATCTGACCCATGTAATAACAGCAACACCTACTACATAGAGTTGCTATAAAAACTAAATACTGGAATGAATTTAAAGCACTTAAGGGGCGCCTGAGTGGCTTCATCAGTTGGGTGTCAGACTCTTGGTTTCAGCTCAGGTCATGATCTCTGGGTCATAAGATTGAGCCCCCAGTCTGGCTCCATACTCAGTGGGGAGTCTGCTTGAAGATTCTCTCCCTCTGCCCACCTCTAAAATAAATAAATAAATCTTTAAAAAATAAAAGATTTGAAAAAATGTCTGGCACACCACTCGTGCTCAACAAACATTGACTCTTACGGGTATTGTCTTTTATATACATATGTTTATGATAAAAAATGCCATAAAAATCATTGCTGATACCATGGAAACATATTCAGCATATTTTTTAGAATCAACCAGATAAGAAAGTCTGTGCATCAAGTACAAACTAAAGATCTTCAGCCACAGAACTAGAAATTCTAAATAGAAGTCTAAAGGTGATTTGAAAAATATTTGTTTATTAAGAAAGAAAATCATCAGAATAGCATTTGATTATCTGCAACCTATATTACTGGTTATCTGCATTACAGTGTGGATGAGACAAAGGCACCAAGAACCCTATGCTTACATATGTCCAGATTAATTCCTTAGTCTTAGGAGGGAACACAGCCCAGCTGGCATCTTGATTTCAGGCTTCTGGCCTCCAGATTGTGAGAAAATAAATGTCTGTGGTAATTCATTATGGCAAACAAATAAGGTTCTGAAGTACCTTAAAAACAAAGTGTATTAATCCCTAATTGTCAGGTAGTTCATATTTTTATTTTTTGCTTCTATTTTAGGTTTACTCTGACCTATAATATAGTTATTGCACTTTTAGGAAAGACAAATTGAGATTTCAGAAAAACAATATTCTAAAATATGATCAGTGAAAAATATAAGAATTTCAGGAAGCCCACATCCTATAAGTTAAGGGTTTTAAAATACATCGCTGGGGCACCTGGGTGGCTAAGCGATTGCCTTCGGCTCCTGGAGACCCAGGATCGAGCTGGCGGGAAGCCTGCTTCTCCTTTCACTCCCCCTGCTCGTGTTCCCTCTCTCACAGTGTTTCTCTCTGTCAAATAAATAAATAAAATCTTAAAAAAAATACATCGTTAAATGCAGTGAGTTATACATAAAACAAACAATTTTTATTATTATTATTATTTGACAGAGAGAAACACAGCTAGAGAGGGAATAGGAGCAGAGGGAGGGAGAGAGGGAGAAGCAGGCCTCCCGCTGAGCAGGGAGTCCAATGCGGGGTTGGATCCCGGGTCTGCGGGATCATGACCAGAGTCGAAGGCAATCGCTTAACCAACTGAGCCACCCAGGTGCCCCTAAAACAAACAGTTTTAGACAAAGAGCCAAAATTCATATAAAACTAGAAAAGGTTAATTTAAGAGAATCAATACAAGTAAATTTTTCTGCTTCCTAAAGTATAAAATAAACCTCTCTATAAATCAGAATTTTAAGAGACATATTTTTGGTATTTTATATGTATATAGATTTTTAACATAAAGGAGGTTGTCATTTAGTCTACTTTTTTGCACATTTACAAGTTATTTAGTATTGTATTTGCTTTTAGTGGTATTAAATAAATTCAATCACAACATATTTGTTAAATATTATTTATCTTATGCCATTCATATTTTTATGGCTAATATATTTTTATTTTTTAAAAATTTTTCCATTTATTTTACTTTTTTTTTTTTTTTCAGAGAGAAAGAGCATGCAAGGGAGATGGGGAAGGGCAGAGGGAGAGAGAGAATCTTAAGCTCGCTCCACACCAAGCACAGAGCCCCACATGGGACTCTCTCTCTCATGACCCTGATATTATGAACTAAGCTGAAATCAAGAGTGGGAGGCTTAATGGACTGAGCCTCCCAGGTGCCCTCAACTAATATATTTTAAAATGCACCACTGAGTTTCATTTAGTATAAGAAGAGGTCTCTTTTCTGTCAGAACAAGTTTTTATTGTTGTTGTTGTTTTTTCAGGATCTCAAATTTTCATAACAGAATGCCAATGTTAACCTCTGTATCTTAGAGAATAAGAATTTATCTTCAGTCCATAACACAAAATATCTATCAGGATATAAGGCATTCATATAATGTGACAATAAATTAATTTATTATCTGTACATGCCAATATTGTAACTGAGATCATTATTACTTGAAACAGTCTGGATGGGTAACTAATTACCTATTCACTCAGACCTCTGGTTCTGAAGTGCTAGTGTATTTAAAAATCATCTGTGGAACTTGTTAATATTCAAATTCTTTGTTCTCTGATTTAACAAATGTTGAGGAGGGTAACAGTGATGGTCTCCCTCATTTTTTAATTTCCCCCTTGCCCCACAGGAGGAGAAATTTGTTCCTTCTCTCATGTTTATCCTCATGCTCCTGTTTTTTTCTCTCATCTGTGGGCAGCCATCCACCACAAGTTGCTCTAGTTTCCCTAACCAAAATGTGTCTGAGACACTCATTGTACGAGGGTTTATCCATAATGGGTGGCATTACCGTCTCATAGGAGAACCAGTTCTGAACTGAGATTCTGCTGCTCCTGGCTTCAGAATCAATTCTCAAGAGACAAGTAATGGTAGGAAAGGAAAGGCTCTTTCAATCAGGAAGCTGACAACCTGGAAGATAATGGTCTAATGTCCCAAAGACAATCTTCCCCATCCAAGTGAAGCCACAGGATTTTAAAGGGAAAGGCATGAGAAATGGTGGGGGAGAGAATTGGGAGCTTTGTTAAGGAGAAACTGGTGTCCAGGCTGTTAGTCCGATGTTAACATGACTGTAGAGAGACTTGTTGTCCTCAGGGCCAGCTGTTCCTGAATGTAGTCAGGCCTTATCCTCTGGGAAGTCTGGTCCTTCATGCCTAAAGGCCAGGGGTCTGCAAATCTCAAGGAAAGTAAGTTAGCTCTGCCACAAATCAAAGGATTTAAGCCAACAAACAAGGAGTGCATGGGTTTGAGGCAAGTTAAACCTTAAGACTGGTTTTGGTGCTATTACTGTCCTACCAGTCCTCTTCTGCCTATTGGGAACATACCCAAGCATGTGTGTTAGGCTTATGTACTAGCTGAGCTATAGGGGACTGGGAGTAAGGTGGTCTCTGTGAGAGGCTTGTCTCATTTGCTCATTTGCCTATATTGGAGATTAATTTTCCTGTGTGGATTTCTTCTCAAAACTATGGCAGAAATGAAATATAGAATTTGGGACTTAAAACTCAACGCTGTTACTTGAACATTCTTAAAAACTATGCATTATTACTGAGAGAAATATTCAATTGAAGAACATCTCTTGATGGTCAAATATTAAGAAGACACCACTATTTTAGTTAATATTCCGTTGTGTGTATATGTGTGAGAGTCTGATAAACCATAATAAAAATTACTCATGAATTTTTGGGAAATTTTAGGAGACCCATATACTGATGATGATTGATTGATTTTGTAGGATAGATTAGCTAAAATATCTGCTTTGTTTTCTAGAAAACAAAGTTAAATATTTTGTATTTGAATAACAAACATCTGCCAAGTCACACGTAGACATTTCTCTACTCTTTCTAAATGCACAGTCCCACTATTGGCAAGTGGCTCTGTGCTGCCAAGGCTGCTATGAAAGATCAAGCAGCCTCATTATTTGATGCCACTGTAAATTCTAGGGTTTCAATCTCAACAAGAACCTGAAATCACCTTGCAATCTATCTGGTAGCACTCTCATTTCTTTTTCTTTCTTTTTTTCTTTTTTTGAGATTTTATTTATTTATTTGACAGAGAGAGATCGCAAGTAGGCAGAGAGGCAGGCAGAGAGAGGAGGAAGCAGGCTCCCTGCTGAGCAGAGAGCCCGATGTGGGCCTCGGTCCCAGGACCCTAAGATCATGACCTGAGCCAAAGGCAGAGGCTTTAAGCCAATGAGCCACCCAGGTTCCCAGGACTCTCATTTCTTTATCAATTGTTTTGAATTTTTTTTTCCATTTTTAGCAGATTATACAGGTTCTTAGCAGACAAGCTCAATTTCTACATCTCAGACAATTATACAGGATCTCCTAAATTTCATATATATGTATTTATATTTATATATACATTTCTATATGTCTTTATATATAATCTATATACATAATCTTTATGCACTTACATATTAATATATATTAAATAAATTTATTATATATTATATTAAGAGTGTATATATATGTGTGTATATATATATATAATATATATATATATATCTGTATCCACAACAGTTCTTACCCTCTCATTTTTCTGTAACAGAGGAAAAGGCTTTTTTTATTGTGTTTGAAGTTAGTCTCTACACCTTTGTCAAGATCACATGCCCTCCACACAGATGTCGCTCCATCTGTTACTCCTTTACCCTTGATCTTCATTCTCTTTAGCTCCTTTCCAGCAACAATTTGGTTTAGCTTTTTAAAGCTTTTACTAGGGGCGCCTGGGTGGCTCAGTTGGTTGGGCGACTGCCTTCGGCTCAGGTCATGAGTCTGGAGACCCGGGATCGAGCCCCACATCGGGCTCCCTGCTCAGCAGGAAGCCTGCTTCTCCCTCTCTCACTCCCCTGCTTGTATTCCCTCTCTCACTGTGTTTCTCTCTGTCAAATAAATAAATAAAATTAAAAAAAAAAAAAAAACTTTTACTAGTCACTAACCACAATATAGTTTTTACTATAAAATAACAGTAAAAAAATCATCACAGAAATGTTCACAACCCAGAGAAAACAATTATTAACATATTTTAATTTGGGAAATAGGGTTAATTCATATCAAAGAGACAGAGAGCTAAAATCTGGAGATCCAAAAAGACAACAAGGATGGCTACTCGTGGCATTGCCACTAGTAGCGTTTAAATATTAATTAAGTTAAGAAGGGAAAAAGGAAAAGGAATTCTGGAAGAATTTCTTGTGTCAACCTGTAGGACAAGACAAAATTCATGAGTATGAAAACACATAGAAACCCTATCACTCTAAGGTCAGGAAACAATAATAGTCAGGAAAAGGTAGGACAAAAATTAGGGAACCAGTAAGGTCAGAATTTTGTCTGAGTTCCTATCTTTTTCTCATCAATATAAACTCATACCCTGGATCAAAAGCTGACATATAATGCTCAGTAGATGTTTAACTGAGCTACCCTTGAGGATACACAATTACAGAACTGCTGGTCAAGAGTGAGGGGAATCTGGAATGACTTGTAGGAGAAGGATGTGATGACAATTGGGAACAACCATATCCTATGTGTCTTGTCTCACTAACTCTCTCCCTAAAGCTAGAAATCTTAGGGCTGAAGTAAATTTCTGTAAAAGTTACTTATTTTTTTTTAAGATTTAGTTATTTGAGAGAGACAGATAAAGAGAGAACACAAAGGAGCAGGAGGAGCAGAGGCAGAGGGAAAGAGAATCTTAAGCAGACTCCTCACTGAACATGGAGCCTGATGTAGGGTTGATCCCACCACCCTGAGATTATGACGTGAGCTAAAACCAAGAGTTGGAGGCTCAACCAACTGAACCACCCCAATGTCCCACTGTTATCTACTTTTTTAAATCTGAAAGAGTAAGAAAGTATCCATGATTCTAAGAATCCAGCTAACACACACACACACACACACACACACACACACACACACACCACATATGACTGTAACTTACTCAATTGAAAAGGAGATGTCTACATCTTTTTAAAAAAATTTTTGGATTTCATTTCTTTGAATAGGTAGATTAAATAACACATTTTAAAGGTATTAATATTATTTTACCCTCTTACACTGTTAGTAGGAATGCAAGCTGGTGCAGCCACTCTGGAAAACAGTATGAATGTTTCTCAAAAAGTTAAAAATAGAGTTAATCTATGACCCAACAACTGCACTCTTAGTATTTACCTAAAGGATACAAAAATACTAATTTGAAGGGATACGTGCCTCCCAATGTTTATAGCAACATTATTTATAATAGCCAAACCATGGAAACAGTCCAAATGTCCTTTGACTGATGAATGGATAAATATGTGTGTATGTGTGCATGTGTGTGTATGTGTGTATGTATACATACTACCCAGACACCAAAAAGAATGAAATCTTGCCATTTGCAACAACATAAATGAAGCTAGACAGTATTATGCTAAACAAAATAAGTGAGTCAAAGACAAATGTCATATGATTCCACTCATATGTGAAATTTAAGAAACAAAACATTAACATAGGGGAAGGGAAGGAAAAATAAAATAAGACGAAAACAGAGAGAGCGGCAAACCATAAGATAATGAACTGAGAGTTTCTGGAGGGGAAGTAGGTGGGGGGAAAGTGTTGGGCATTAAGGAGGGCACTTGTGATGAGCACTGGGTGTTTTATGTAAGTGATGAATCACTGAATTCCACGCCTGAAACCAATAACATACTATATGTTAGCTAACTAGAATTTAAATAAAATCTTGGGAGAAAAAATTAAAGATAAAATGCAGGATTGCTCAGTTTGTTAAGCATCTGACTCTTGATTTCAGCTTAGGTCATGATCTCAGTATCCTGGGATTGAGCCCCACATTGGGCTTCATGATCAGTGGGGAGTCAGCTCAAGGATTCCCTTCCCTCTTCCCCAACCCTTCCCCCTTCTTTCTAGAATAAATAATAAATGAATCTTTCAGAAGTAAAAATATTAATTCTGTTTTCAAGCACAGCATTAAGTATGTGGAGATGTAATTTTTTCACTGGTCAAGAAAATAACATATAGATAATCAGGATATTCTAAAATATATAGATGATCAGGATATTATTCTAAAATTTGAACATTCCAAGAACTTGGAGAGAGATATTTGGAGAGAATTTTTTTTTCAGAACTTTTATAGAACTTAAAAAATAATTCTTACTGACATAAATGGTAATGGTACAAAAATAGACACAGAGATTAATAGAACACAGAGCCCAGAAATAAACTCACAGTTATATTGCCAATCTATGACAAAAGAGTCAAGAATATATACAATAGGCATGAAACAGTCTCTTCAACAAATATAGACAGACAGCTGTCTGCAAAAAAATGAAACTGGACCACTTTCTTATGGTCAAAGAACAAGATTTGAAAGATGACTTAAAACCCACTTTATCACAAAGCTCAGTTCATAATATCAGAGTCATGAGATAGAGTCCCATGTGGGGCTCTGTGCTTGGTGTGGAGAGAGCATAAGATTCTCTCTCTCCCTCTGCCCCTCCCCACCTCCTGAAATATTTTTTACTTTCTCAAACAAAACTGATGGGAAGATTGACAGAACAAAATGGAAGATTTACCCAGATCTGATCTGAAATGTGTATTATTTTGCACTCTAAATTTTGCTAAGCTGTGCTTTGTGATTATGGTTCCGAGTAAAGTTCTTTTCCGTCGTTTCAACTACAAGGCAATGCAGCTGCCTCATTGTCCAATAAAATCGCACATATATTAACTGCTTTTCAGATGACCATGTATGAATAGTGGCTGAACAGTATGGGCTGCATTCTTTATGTAAAATACATGGTTCTGATTAAAGAAAACTTCCTGTATTATATGAAAAACTATTTGAGATTATGTAGGTACTATTTTTCTTGGATATTTATAAAAATTGAACTAACTTAAGATGTTTTCCTGATGTATTTATAGTTTTCCTGTTTTAAACTGAACTTCTTTAAAAATTCAAAATTTAGTGCAATGGAAATAGGAATGCCCCTCCAGGCTTACACTGTACAGACAATGAGTCGTGTCATTCACAACTGAAACTCTGAGCTCAGTGATTCACATGTTAATTGGGTTCGATTTATCATTCATTAATCAGTTGATCTGAGCTTGGCCATTGTAAGAATTTAGAAAAATAGATTTTAAAAAATTAGTCCAAATACTTCAGAAACAATAAATGATTTTCTCCAGAGACAGATGTTCTGAGCAGCCCTTTAGTGATTGTTCACCTCAGACATGTTAACATCTTTAAGCCTTCTCCTCATTAACAAAGTAGAGTTTAGAGGATTAAAACAGCCCACATAAATGTCTTAGCATATTTTGTATAATGAACTATATTGCATTTAATGGTAATAATTTTTAAAAGATTATTATCTTTCAGACAATATCTATTCTTCATTTCTACTAGGTAGACCTGATTTTGTTCATTTTATTTTTATTTCTCACTATGCCTCTATTAGATGGAATTATCATAATTAGTTTTTCCTCTCTTTATATACATATCATTTCTTCCTGAACTTATTAATGGAACAGGTATTTAATTGAACTCCTACTATGTACAAGGTTACACGAGGCACTGGGTAAGATGGCTATTACATAATCTTCATTGTCAGTGTATTGGCAAACATAGGCCCAAATAACAGCTAAAAGATGAATTTATTTAACAATGGAGGCATGCATAAATGCTTCTCCTCTGGGATGTCCATTCATGTTTTCTTATTTACTCACACTTAAAGTTGAATTTGAGTGTCTGTTCCGTGTTTAATATTGTAAAATGTAACTTGTAAGTATAACTAATATGCACACCTCAAGAATTTAAATAAAAGATTTTGAGGCTGCCTTGGGTGAAAAAAAGTGCTACAGGAAAAAAGTAGAATGAGATCAGAAATGCACTGAGTGATCTTATAACATCAGTCTAATTGAAGAACAATACTCAACCCAATGAGATAATATTTACTAAGAAACAATTTTTTTGTAATCAACCTCACAATTGTCCTTTGTATACCAGTAGCAAAGACAAAATAAAATGTTAAGATATAATAGCCTGAAAATTATAAATTACCTGAAAAACAAATCTAAATTGTATAGGACATCTTTGTAGACCAGATGAATACTACTGAGAGAAATTAAGATAGAATCAAGTGGAGGTCTATGCCGTGGTTGTGATCACCAAGGGGTCAGCGCAGGTGGCAAAGGAAGTCTATCGATAGAGTCCTAAAGTATGCCAATGTTGAGAGACCATGGAAGAAAGGACGAAAACTCAAATGAGACCAAGAAGAAATCAAAGAAGCGGGAATAACAGTTTTAAAGTAACCTCTTTTTAAAATCTTTTGTTATACATCATCAAACAGACATTAAAGATATTTGCACCAATTTATATTTTTGTAAGCAAAGCAAAAGAGCTGTTTCCAAAAAAAAAGCGGGGGTGGCTGTTTCCAGTAACCTCACTGACACCACATCAGAGGTACTACTCAATTTTTACATCTATTAAATGTGTGATAATTATTGTTGTTTGAACTTACACGTTTGGTGAGTTGAACTTTCCTATACCAAATGAGAAATCCTCTAGCATTCACAAATGAGTAATACAATAACAAGTTATTTCATAATTTTTAAAAAACTGAAAAAATATTAAATTTTAAGAATGCTCACTAAACAAATTAGTCATATACATTTTTCTTATTCAATGATGTAATAAAATATTTTAATTGACTGCTAATATGAAGCAATATTGATATTTCTGGAAGCTACTATATTGATATAATAATAATTTATTGAATATAATAATTATCGCCTATTAAGAGTATATTAATATATATGCAAATATATTGACAACTGAAACTATTCAGTAATATGAATTTATAACTTAATTGTCTGGTGTTAGTATAAGGGTTATACCATATTTGTTAAGTAAATTAAAGAACATCTCTTTTATTTCAAACTTTTGAGTTGGTTAAAATCTATGGAAGATAATGTAATACATAAAAGTTTTTCTTTGGGGACATCTGGCTCAGAGGGTTAAGCCTCTGCCTTCAGCTCAAGTCATGATCCCAGGGTCCTGGGATCGAGTCGCAGATCAGGCTCTCTGCTCAGCGAGGACCCTGCTTCTCCCTCTTTCTCTGTCTGTCTCTCTGCCTATTCATGATCTCTCTCTCTGTCAAATAAATAAATAAAATCTTAAAAAAAAAGTTTTTCTTTGTTCAATAAAACATTTTAGATCTTGCGCTTCTTATAAAAATCCTTGCTCCTTCTTCTTATATATTTTTCCTATGAAAAGAATGCTTAGACCAAATCCATGTGTTTCATATAACCCCATTGCAGTTTAATAATTTTTAAAAAGTTTATAATTGACATGGAAATTTGCTTGTGGTCCAAGAGTTATTTAATATATTTTCTCAAGAGGCTAATTCTTTAGGCATATATTTGCTGTTCATTTCTAGTTTTACTGAAATTTTGGTTAGCATATTATGAATTTATTTTGTTAATCTTTCTAATTTCATTCTACTTTGTACTACTATATTTATTTTTGACAGTTACTCAAACAAACATTGAAGAAGATATGGTAAAGCATGATGCCACTTTTTGTAATTTCTATTTTTCCTTCTATTTCAAGAACTTTTGTATTATATCTTCAAATACAATGTTATCAGGAGCATAGAGATTGTTGATAATTTTATTTTAATTGAGCGATCCTTTGTTTAGTTCATGAATTTTAACGTTACTCTGTTTCTCTGCTGTATGTACACTGGCTCAATTTTGTTGTTATTATTGTTTGCATTTGTTTAGACAGCCTTGGCTATGCTGTAATAAAAGCAAATAGTAGTTTAAACTGTCCTGAGTTAGTTCTGTCAGCAAAGGTCTGCTTTTCCCTCCTACTTCTTGCTTAACATGCTCAACTGTGTTGTTGTTGCGATTCGCTGCCACAGTCTAAGCCTGAAAGTCATGTTAATAGAGTGGCCTCTTTCTGGAACATCACCAAAATTGTCAAGTCAGAAAGTTTTCATAACTAATAGTAGAAATGCTTTAATAACCCAAGTGCCCCAGTGGGTTAAGTGTCCAACTCTTAGTTTTGGCTCAGGTCATGATCTCAGGATCATGGGATTGAGCCTAGTGTGGGGCTCCGTGCTTAGTTAGGGAGTCTGCTTGAAGATTCTTTCCCACTGCCCCTTACTCTGTATATATCCATGTGTGCTCTCTCTCCCTCTCTCGCCAATAAATAAATAAACCTTAAAAAAAAAAAAGAGAAAGGCTTTAATGGTTAAGGTTTTGAAATATGATGTAGTCACAAAAGAAAATAAGTAATTAGCTACCAAAATGATTAACAAAATAAATATTTATGTTTGTCTCAAGATAATATGACATATTTGAATTAAAAGTTGGAGAGTGGTTGCCTGGGTGACTCAGTCATTAAGTGTCTTCCTTGGGCTCAGGTCAGGACCTCAGGGTCCTGGGATCGAGCCCAGTATTGGGCTCCCTGCTCCATGGGAGGCCTACTTCTCTTTCTCCCACTCCTCCTACTTCTGTTCCCTCTCTAGTTGTGTCTCTCTCTGTCAAATAAATAAAATCTTAAAAAAATGTTTGAAAGTGATGATTAACATATCAAAGGCATGATTTTCAATAAAATTCTTTGGAATGCTTATCAGTTTTCAAAGTACCATTATTTCAGGAGCTGATGTTTTTAGTAACTTTTTTCTGATCATCTGTAAAATTTTAACATTGGTTGCCCTTGACATTTTGTATTTTATGACTGTAGAGGGGATAACAGAGTAGTTGAGCTTTGGAGCTTTGAACTGTGGAATATTCAGTAATATCTTTTGTTGATGTAATTAGAGGACACCTGCACATTTTTCAATGGAAGGTAAGGTCCTAATTTTCTGTCATTTCTATACCCTGATGAAAATGTGTGTTTGAAATCATAAATGACATAGTATTTTCAGAGAACAGCTAAAGTGAGAGTATTTCATACCTAGACCAAATCTCAAATTTCTTCTATGTAAATAATCAATAGTATTCTAATTAGGAAAGCACTATCATTATCCACAACATCAGTAACAGTAAACACATATTCTTTAAGGTAACATTGAATGTTAATTGGTACTGTGTTAAAAATCACAGTGAACCTAAAGGAGCAGTTTGATAATATGGGATACAACCTTAACAAGGTCCAAAATATTGATTCAAAACAAATTCGATTGTTAGAATTCCCCCCTTTTTATAATAGTTTCATAAATATTAAGCTTTTTTTATTAACATATGATGTATTATTTGCTTCAGGGGTGCAGGTCTGTGAATCATCAGTCTTATACAATTCACAGCACTCACCACGGCACAGACCATCCCCAGTGTCCATCACCAAGCACCCTATCCCTCCCCTCACCCTCCTCCCTGCCACCAGCAACCCTCACTTTGTTTGCTGAGATTGAGTCTCTTAAGGTTTGTCTTCCTCCTCGCCCCCATCTTGTTTCATTTTTTCCCTCCCTAACCCCCTTACCCCTCACCTTGCCTCTCAAATTCCTTATATCAGAGAGATCATATAATTGTCTTTCTCTGATTGACTTATTTTGCTCAGCAGAATATCCTCCAGTTCCGTCCACATCATTGCAAATGGCAGGATTTTGTTCTTTTTGATGGCGACATAGTATTCCTGTGTGTGTTTGTGTGTGTGTGTGTGTGTGTGTGTGTGTGTGTGTGTATTTATATACCACATCCTCTTTATCCATTCATCTGTTGATGGACATCTAGGCTCTTTCCATAGTTTGGTTATTTTAGACATTGCTGCTAGAAACATTTGGGTGTACATGCCCCTTCAGATCCCTACATTTGTATCTGTAGGGTAAATACCCAGTAGTGTGATTGCAGGGACATAGGGTAGCTCTACTTTCAACTTTTTGAGGAACCTTCATACTGTCTTCCAGAGTGATTGCACCCGCTTGCATTCCCACCAACAGTATATGAGGGTTCCCCTTTCTCTGGATCCTTGAATAGCCAAATACTAAGCTTTTAAAAACATTTTATAAAAAAGAATATTTTTGTGCCCCACAAATATGATCTTGCCTGGATATAAAACAATGAAATATAACTGCTACAGGGACACATAACACTGCAATGAAATCTAATATGTCCTGTTGTGTTAGTATTCCCAAATCTGTAACAAAAGTAGCTTGTATCTCAGCAAGGGAGGAATGCATGACAGTAAATGGTAAGCTTCTGCTAGGCATCCAGCCAAACCCTGTGACACAATGTCTCAGTGAATGCATTATCAATCGGCTAGAAAATTCACAGGATCTATTCCGAAATATTGTTTTCTGTTCTCCTTCTCCAAACCCTGAGTCTGAATTGTTCTTTCTATGTTTGGAGGAGGGTTGCTGGTTACTTACTAAAGGTCAGAGCATTGATTTGGAAAGCACTTGGCAGTAGTGGATGTGATCTCATATAGTCGGTTATAGCAAAAGAATAAAAAATGATTGTAGTTTCTAGTTACAAGTGCATGGTCTGCACTTAGGATGCTGGGAAGATGTGTTACCGTCGTCTTACCAACACAATGCTTAATGTATTTGAATGGCAATGCCCTCACTGGTTAACTCTGCTTGAGTATCAAATTATTCTGCATTTGACAACAAGCTGCTCTAACTCCTTTGTGTTTGGCCCCTTCACATTCACATCTCAGCAGCAGGGAAATGTTTCCTTTCATTAATAATTGTACTTTATATAGATTCGACCACTGTCAAGTAAATAAGAGAACTAAGTGTGCTATTTCCTAGTAAAATTTAAGTGGAAATTTGTTTTATACTCACATACGTAGATGGTTTTATCTAATTTCCAACATTGCTGAGATCCTTCAAATCCATATCTTTGCCTGGAGTTTTGTGATGAGACTATATAGGCATTGTGTGACTTTTGACAAAATGAATAGATCTAATTCTTGTTATAATTAATAAAAAATAATTGAGTAGCTCATTAAGCAATGAATTATCAAGCATATACTAAATATATATACTACTTGATTGGGCACATTAAATATGGACATTAAAAGATACCATATTAAAGATTTCAAAGTGCAGTGACCGAGTGAGCTTTTTTACTCAAAAAAAGCAGAGAGGTTGTGAAACTAAACAATAAATAAGTTGTAACTAAACAAATGAAAGTATATCAAGAAATGTTTTAGGGATGTCTGCATAGTACAATTGGTTAAGCATCTGACTCCTGATTTTGGCTCAAGTCATGATCTCAGGGTCATGAAACTGAGACCAATGGTAGGCTCCATGCTCAGTAGGAAATCATTTAAAATTCTCTTTCTCTCTGCTCCTCCCTCTTCTCTAAAATAAATAAATAGTTTTAAATTATTAGTAATACTTTAGCTTAGCCATAATTGGGTTTAACTGATTGAGGCAACATAGAGTTGGGGAGAAATATTTTCAGGTAAAAGAAAAAACAAAGGTTGGGAAGCTTTGGAATTTTTAGAAACATGTAAAGGCACACAAACAAGTTGATTCAGAAGAAGAGGGTGAAATTGGCTTAACGGAAGATGAGATTAGAGGTTAGATGGAAGGAGGATATTAAATCTAATTTATTAAAAAGCAACCGACAGTATAGAAGCATTTTAAGCCAGTGAGAAACATGATTAACTCTTCATTTTCAAAGAAATTATGCTGACAGTGATGGGACAAACAAAGTAGGAACATATTCACTCTCAGGGTAGTTTGATATTAAAATTTTAATTAGTTTTCCTTGGCAGAAGATACCATAGACATTTGTATACTGCAGTTAATGAAATGTTTTAGATCTATGGAAAAGGCTAGAAAAAAGAAAAAAGATCATAAGTCTCTTTCTGTCTCTATTTTCCTTGCTCAATTATTTCCTCTAATTGGAGAATGGACATTAAGTACCAAACTATAATTGTCTTTGTCCTTGTAAACCTAACAAATTAGCACTGTTTGGTCTGCCATCCCTACAAAGGCCAGTGACAGTACAACCAGGAAGCATGCTACTGTGATTATAATGGTTGGAAAGAAAGCCAAGCATCCATTATGTGCTGTTTATTGCTCCCCTAAAAATTAATTTCATTGCTGTAATAGTCCCACTTTGCTATTACAATATATTGATTATGTGATTTGAGTCATTTAGTAGTTTAACTTTTTGTGAAGACCACAGTTTCTTTTACCACCGTGTACTTTCATCTGTTCTTCTCAACATAGCACTTTAAATTTTAACAGGTAGGAAAATTTTAAAATGTGCTACTGTAGGCCCTAGAAATGGATGATGATATAAATAAACACACATAGTCTAGTTGTAATTCATAATATTTATCCAAGAAAATATTGAATTTGAAAATATTTTCTTCAAGAAAAATACGAATGTTCAGCCTGACAGCGTGGAAGTCTACTCTAGTTCTAAGATTTGATTTGATTTGATTATTTCTTGCAAATTGATTTCTGACATATTTGGTGTAAAGCAATTAAGACTCTCCTCAATAAATAAAAGTATGTATTGAAATATTTACATAACACATAATTTTTTCAATTGTGAATATAAATTGAAGAGAAGCCTAAAAATGCAGTCCAGATTCTATTTCAACTTAAAGAATGTAATAGATACCCAAGAATGGTAAATGCTAAAGAAAAATCATGTTAAAATTAGCAAATAATTTTTTTTGGAAATAACATTAGTGTAAATTTATACAAAATTATTTGTTTATAATGAGTTTTTGAGGTATAATTGTTTTATTTGTTCTTCATTTTAAGAAGACACTAGGCTTCATGATATGAGGTAACAAATGAGACCAAAATTTCATTCATAAGAGAATTTACAGACTTAGGCAAGAAATAAAAATAAATAGGTGCAATGTATAGTATATGAAGATACACCATAATGACGAAAAGAATTCTAGGGGAAAACAAAGTAAAGAAAGACAAAGGAAGTTCTGAGGAAGGTAGTATGATACATTGGGTAGTCAGGAAAGCATCAGTAATGTTAACTGTTAACTTGAATCCCAACGTAGCTGACGGAATAAGCTAAAATGTGGAGGAAGTGTATTACATACAAAAAAAATAATGAGCCTTAGGCTGAAATTACTTTGTAATATTTGAGAAACAGTAAAATGACAATGTTAACAAATGTGATGAGTAGGAGGGAGAACATGGAATATGACAAAAAAGACTGTAGAGTTCCATTGGTCAAAGCAAGAATAAATTTTTACTGACTTAGATGAATCAGAGATCTTTGAGCAGAGTAGAGAATGGATACATCTTACACTTTAATAAAATCACTATGGCTCTTATTTTGAGAACAGTCTGCAAGGTGGTGGGATGTCAAAATTTGGGGTAGGGAATATGATAAATGGTGCAGTCCAAAGTTGTAGTCAAAGAGGTCATAAGAAATACTATATTTTAGGGATGTCTGGGTGGCTCAGTGGGTTAAACATCTGCCTTCTGCTCAGGTCATGATCCTAGATTCCCAGGATTGAGACCTGCAATGGGCTCCTTGCTCAGTGGGAAGCCTGTTTCTGCCTGCAACTCCCCCTACTTGTGTTCTTTCTTGCTTGCTCTTTCTGGCAAATAACTAAATAAAATAAAGTTTTAAAAGTTTTATTTATTTATGACTAAATAAAATAATTTTTTAAAAGTTTTATTTATTTATGACAGAGAGAGATCTAGAGAGGAATATAAGCACGGGGGAAGAAATACTATATTCTGAATACCCTGGGAAAAAACAAAATGTGTCAATATATTACATATGTCCCAGAAGGGAAATCAAGGATGATGCCAAACATTTTTCCCGAGTTAGTAGAAAATTAGATTGCCTTAATATAATAAGAGGAAGATTATAAGAGGAACAGTTTTGAGAGGGAAGTCAGGAGATTGAAATTGGACATGTTACATTTGAAATCATAAAGTCTCTATAATATATATGTCTGTCATTTAGAGAAAATATCTAGACCACATGCATTTGACAGATTTGGTCAAATCCATGAAACTGGATGATATCACTTTTGTAATGAATATAAGTAATAAATATAAGTGGTCTAAATTATGATTCTGTAAGCCCTCAAACAAGAGACTTGGAAGAATATTAAGGAGTAATAAGGGAAAAAGAGACACCAAAAAACTTAGAAGAAAAAAGGCTGTGAAGATCTAGCAATCAACTAACTATATCAAAACATTAATCCATAGTCAAATGAATGAGGACTGAGAATTGACACTGAATGGAAATCACTGGTGATATTGGTAAGCACATTTTAGTGAAGTGACTAAAGTCCAATTATAATAGTTTCAGGGAAGAATAGAAAGAAATTGGAGGGGTGCCTGAGTGGCTCAGTCCTTAAGTGTCTGCCTTTGGCTCAGGTCATGATCCCAGGGTCCTGGGATCAAGCCCTGCATCGGGCTTCCTGCTCTGTGGGAGCCTCCTTCACCCTTTCTCATTCCTCCTGCTTGTGTTCCCTCTCTAGCTATGTTTCTCTCTGTCAAATAAATAGGTAAAATATTTAAAAAGAAAGAAAGAAAGCAATTAGAAACTAAATTATTCTTGTTGCAAGTATCTATAAAAAGAATGCAAAATAAGAGGTGGTAGTTAAAAATTAAAGTGTATATGAGATGACTTTTTAAAATTAATGAACTTTATTTTTCACAGCAGTTTTAGGTTCACAGCAAAATTGAATGGCAAATACAGAGTTCCTAATATTCCCATGTGCCCACACATCACTACCTCTCCATTATCAAAATTCTACACCACAGTGGTACACTTGTTGCAGTTGACCAACCTGGATTGACACATCATAATCACCTGAAACCCATCGCTGATCTTAGGGTTCACTCTTGGTGTGTATATTCTATGGGTTTGGGAAGATGTATGATGAAATGTTTCCACTATTATAGTATCTATTATAGTATCATAGAGAGTAATTTCCTGCCTTAAATATTTCTGTACTCCTCCTATTTATTTCTCCCTTCCCCCAGACCCTCCAACCTTGTCTTTTATTATCTTGAGAGTTTCATCTTTTTCAGAATGTCATAGTTGCAATCATACAATATGTAGCCTTTCAGATTTCCTTCTTTTCTTAATAATATGCATTTAAGGGGTGCCTGGGTGGCTCAGTTGGTTAAGTGGCTGCTTTTGGCTCAGGTCATGATCCTGAGTCCCACCTGCTTCTCCCTCTCTCACTCCCCCTGCTCGTGTTCCCTCTCTAGCTGTGTTTCTCTCTGTCAAATAAACAAATAAAAAAAAATCTTAAAAAAAAAATAAAATGGGGTGCCTAGGTGGCTCAGTTGGTTAAGCGATTGCCTTCAGCTCAGGTCATGATCCCCGGAGACCTGGGATCGAGACCCGGGATAGAGTCCCACATCGGGCTCCCTGCTTGGCAGAAAGCCTGCTTCTCCCTCTTTTACTCCCCCTGCTTGTGTTCCCTCTCTGGCTGTGTTTCTCTCTGTCAAATAAATAAAATCTTTTTAAAAAATAAAATAAATAAAATAAAATAAAATAATATGCATTTAAGTTTCCATGTTTTTCATGTCTCGATGACTCTTCTTTTTGTGCTGAATACTATTCAGCTCTGTGTATGTACAACAATTTTTCCATTTACCAACTGGAGGACATCTTATTTGCTTCCAAGTTTTGGCAACTATGAATAAAGTTTCTATGAATATTTATGTGTAGGTTTTATTATGGACATAGGTTTTCAAATTTGGGGAGTAAATACCAAGGAGTATGATGGCAAGATCATATGACAAAAGTATATTTGATTTTGTAAGACCCACCAAATTATCTTTCAGTGTGGCTGTACCATTTTGCATCCTCACCAGCAATGAATGAGAGTTCTTATCTACTAGCATTTGGCATTATCAGTGTTTTGGATTTTAGCTGTCATAATAGGTATGTAATATCTCATTATTGTTTCAATTTTCATTTCCTTGATTACACATTATATGGAGCAAAATTCTGTATGCTTATTTGTCATATGTATATGTTTGATGAAATGTCTTCTTATATGTGAGAACAGAAGCAAGAGTAGCATTTCTCTCTTTTTCTTTCTTTCTTAGAATTTCCCTCTCTGCCTATATTACCCATGTGGTCTTGTTTGTTGTTCACATTTCCATTAAGACACTTAGCATGTTAATCATAACTTTTAAAAAAAGCCATGAGGGGTAACCTGGAGGACAGTGGGAGAAGGAAAGTAAATGGGAAGTAGGGTAATCTAGGGTGGGAAACGAAACAACAGAGACTTTGGACACAGAAACAAACTGAGGGACTTGGAGGGAGGGGTGGGGGGATGGGAGAGCCTGGTGGTGGGTACTGAGGGCACCCACTGCACGGAGCACTGGGTGTGGGGCATGGACAATGAATCTTGGAACACTGAAAAAATTAAATAAATTTAAAGTAAAAAAAAAAAAAAAGCCGTAGTCTGATAATTCTAACATTCCTGCCACATCTGACTGGTGTTCATTTTGTTCACTTTCTTCAAACTATATGTATTATATATATATTAGTATGCCATCTTATTTTTTGGTGAAAATTATGAATGACATATGACATTTTGGGATAAAGGAAATTTTAACGGGCCATAGTGCCACCTCACATTTGTCAGAATGGCTAAAATCAGCAACACAAGAAACAACAGATGTTGGCAAGGATGTGAAGAAAGGTGAATCCTCCTGCACTGTTGGTGTGAATGTAAACTGGTGCAGCCACCGTGGAGAACAGTTTGGAGGTTCCTCAAAAAGTTAAAAATAGAACTGTCCTATGATCCAGCAATTGTACTACTAGTTATTACCCAAAGGATACAAAAATGCTAATTCAAAGGGATACATGCACTCCAATGTTTGGAGAAGCATTATCTGCAATAGCTAAATTATGGAAACAGTATAAATGTCCATCAATTGATGAATGGATAAAGAAGATATGGTATGTATATAATGGAATATATGTATTTTATATATATAATGGAATATTAGTGATCAAAAAGAAGGAAATCTTGACACTTGAAACATGGATGGAGCTAGAGAGTATTACGCTCAGCAAAATAAGTCAGTCAGAGAAAGACAGATACCATATGTGGTATTTAAGAAACAAAAATTATTATAGGGGGAAAAAAGACAAAGCAAAAAATAGACCCTTAACTACAAAGAACAAATTGATGGCTACCAGAGGGGAGATGGGTGGAGGTGTTGGTTAAATAGGTGATAGAGATTAAGGAGTACACCTGTCATGATGAGCTTTGGGTATTGTATGGAAGTGCTGAATCACTATATTGTACACCTGAAACTTGTATCACCCTGTATGTTAGCTTACTGGAATTTAAATAAAAACTTTAAAGAAAGGGCACGGTAATGTAGTGAAATGGGTAATTATTCTATAGTCCTAGGATTTGGTCTCAGCTTTTGGTGAACCTATGATCTGAACTGTAAACTTCACCAGTGCCTCTCCAGGTTTTTCCTTTATTAGGTGGGACAGAATGGCAAGAGGGGACTGAAGTTGGATATTTTTTTCCACTTTGTGGAACATTAGAGCCACCTGGGGCTGGATATTATCCTGCCTCACCTGGGTTAGATTCTGATACATTCCAAGCAGGTTCTGGTAAAATAGTTTCTCTTGAAGGGCTGGTTTTGTTAAGAATAGAATGCCCTAAGCACATTTCAAAATGGTTTATTTTCCCTCACCTTGTCAGATTCATGAATGCATTCTTCTGAATTCATTGCAGGAATGTGTAGTATTCCTTCTGGTAAAAATCATAAAGTTTGGGACCCTCTGATAATAGGATTCCCCTTGGAAGTTTTAATTCTCAGACTTGTCCTCACTAAGCCTCTAGAAATTTCTCTATTAGTTAGCATTCCCTACCCAAAACTGTGCTTACTGCAGAGATTATTGTTCTGGTTAGTTGTGAACTTTATATGCAATTACTTTGGGATCCTGTGACCTCATCCTTCTGACAGAAATAAAAAAAAAGTTGTTGATTTTTCAGTTTGTTTGTTTTTAGTTTTTTACTTGTTAGAATGGAATTATAACTTCTAAGCTCCTTAACTACTTGACCAGAAACCAGAAGTCAGATAGTTTATTTGTAAATCTGGGAGAAATAACAGTCTATTTAAACATTGTAGAAAAAAACACAGTAGAGAGAGAAAATTTGATGATTCAAATAAGCCTTAAACTAAATAATTGAGTAGGTGACATAAGGTGGTTCTAGGGAACAAGTTGGATTAATTAATTAATAATCTGAATTGAATCTTTTGGAATTTTCAAAGTGTTAACTTCTTGGACAGTGCATTTACAATAATTCATACTGGAATTTAAATTCTGATTTTTATTGTAGATCTTACATTCTTTGCATAAAATAATGGCTGCTTTGAAATTATCTTAGCATATGTAATTATATTTTTCTTTCACTGTAATAGCAAGCTATTTGTGTTTTTTTTTTACTCAAAATATTTTCTGCTCTTAGAAAAATAAAATTTTAAAATATTTGTGCAATGCTTTATTTATGAATAATTTTGATAGAGTTCAGGTTGCTTTTTAAAAATTATTCACCTGAGGATTCATTGCTACCTTTCACATTTTCTTTTCATCTTTGAGACTCCCAGCTTGATTTATTAAGGAACATTAGCTCACATAGTTAAACTCAATACATAAAAGAAATATTAATTGGGTTTTATTCTCTCTTCTCCAATTCATTATTTCTCAGAAAAAATTATCTTTTTAAATTGAGAATATTGGAAAAATGTTTATGTGAAAACTGAATTCTATTATTTGTAATAAATAATGTGAGTAACAACCAAACACTACAGTGAATTTATTTTTTACAAGTCTGATGCTATAATTACTTGGGAGAAATAAAATAAAACAATATTTTTACTTTAAAGTTGACTTTTCTCTGGAACACAGATGGTAAGAATTTCCAAATTCATGCTGTGGAAAACTACTAAAATAATTAGTAGAGAGTGAAACAGTAATCAAGGAGGATGGATATATGTATATTTTTAATAATATTTATCCTTATGTTTTGGATTTCTGCTCTTGGAATGATTTCCTGTTTCCTTGTAAGAAATAAAATGAATATTTTTATTGATTTATGAAATTATTCCAAAGTAGTGAATTGTGTATTTCCTATATGTCAGGCAATTTTATACCATGTACAACATGAATAGGAAGTGACCTCTGCCTTCCTAGACCTCATGTAAGGACTTGTCTCTCAAATTTCTGTATTTCTAAAACATAATTCTCTCTTTTGATGTTTGTGTCTTGGTCAACCCTCATGCTGAAAATGATTTCTTAAAGTTGAAAATTAGTTCTGAAGATATGTTTTAAGGGATTAGAGAGCTGCCATTGAAGTGTGGAATTGGGGTCCACGATCCATGAGAGCAGAGCACATTGCTTCCCAGAGGTGCTGGCAACTTTGTCAGCTGTGGTTGAGAAGCTAATAACCTGAGCAACTTTTGACAGGCTGAGGAACACAAATCAAATTTAGAGTTTACTAAGGAGTAAGGTCTATGGAAAACACAACATTTTTGTTGGACCCCTAGAAGTAGAGATGAACTGGAGATACAATTACTTTTTAGGGTCAAAAGCCCAGATATAAGTTATTTCAACTTCTTCTTAAATTAATCAGCACAACTACTGTCTCCAAACTGAGTACCTTTAAAAGAAAAGAAAAACGATAGTGGGGTGCAAGTGGTATACCAAGTTTCAATCATCCATAAAACTTTTCATGTAAAACGTCCAGTACACAATCAAAACTTACCACTAATATGAGCGAATGAGTCATGACAGAGGAGCAAAGGAAAAAAAAAGAGCAGAGGCATGGCTTTCTTAGGATTAATCAGGTACTTCAAGTTAATTATTAAATTAAAGTGATGAAAGTATAAAATTGAAATTTCAAAAAAGAATTTGAAATTGTAAAAACAAATGACCTTCAAAGTGAAAAAAAGATATGATAACATACAATCAATAATGCAAATAGAATTTTACTTCTTCTTGGGATGTGAATAGTTATGTTTACTTTTTACTCTGTAGTAAGAGAAAATATTAAGGTAAACAAAATGGTGGATGCATAAAAGTCTTGGTGTGCTAGTTTTTTTTTTTTTTTTAGATGTTTCTTAAAAAAATTATTCATTAGAAAGAGAGAGATTGAGAGCAGGAGCAGAGGGAAGGATCAGAATAAGAGGGAGAAGCAGATTCCCCGCTGAGCAGGAAGCCCAAATGTGCTCAATACCAGGACCTTGGGATCATGGGATCATGACCTAAGATGAAGGTGACCCTTAACCCACTGAGGCACCCTGGAGCTCCCTGCTGTATGAATTTGAAGTGGGCAGAGACTTTTATAGATGAGTAGCAAGCTATTGTAGCTCAGATACTGGTGTGTGTGTTGGCAAAACAAGGAGGGCTTTTGGCTTTATTTTGTTTTGTTTTGTTTTCTGTTTTGTCATATACTACAAGAGTTCATTGCATCTAGAAGGGACAAGTGAGATATAAAGTCATACTGGGATACACTGAACTGGAACAACCACAAATGCAGCAATATTTTGCATGGCATAGCAATTCTCCATGCCCTTTTAAAATTTTGCCTAGATAATGAAGAGTAGCCCTGATAAGCAGAAATTGCCCATAGAGTTTTGCATATTTATATCATGCCTGGAATGTCTGAATACAAAGATCTTATGAAAGGCCAAGTCTCTCCAGGCATCAATATCAAATATTTAAGTAGATATACCTTTAAGCAGTTACAATCAAAGCAGTATAATTTTACGAGTTTGATGAAAAATATACCCACAAATCCAAGGAGCTCAGTGAATCCTAAACACTACAAAAGTTCAAGTAAATCAAACAATATATTTAAAATACTAAAAGAAAATGTCAACCTAAAATTCTGGATACAGCAAAGAAAAATTTTAATTTATGATAGAATAAAGATTTTCAGACAAATCAAAGCTGAGAGTATTATTACTAGAAAAGATGTATTATGAGAAATATCAGGAAAACATAAGATAAAATTCCTTGGGCCAAAAAGAAAGCATACCAGTAGGAAACTCAGATATTTAGGAAACACTAAAGGGCATCAGAAATATTACAGAATAAATAAATAAGAAAGGCTCATTGAATAGTTTTCTAGTTTTATTGAAATATATTTGCTTATTCAAAACTGCTCTCCTTCCAACAGCCTGTCAGTGTTGTCAGTGAGTCCCAGACACCATCCAGGATAATATCTCATGAGATAACCTAAGTTAGAACCACCCACTCAATTTGTTCCAAATTCCCAACAACGGAAACCATGAGAGATAAAAATGGCGGTGGTGGTTTTAAGTTTCTAGTGTGAAATGTTATTCAGCAATTGATAACTAACCCATGTATATTTTGCTGATTATGACTTTTATTTTTCCTTTCAAATTTCACACATTTTCTTTTTCTTCTTTTACCACACTAGCTAGCTACTGTTTTACCATGTTGAATATGTTGCAATAACAAAAAACTTGTCCTATTCCTAATTAAGAATAAGTCATTTCACCATAAATTATGTTTCCTGTAAGATACATTATGTGCATTTTATTGCATTAACAGAAATTTTTCTATGGCTAGTTTGCTTAGAGGTTTTTTTTTTTTTTTTTTAATAAATAGATGTTGAATTATCTTTTTCTCCATCTCTTAAATATTTACTTAATTTATTTTTTTACCTACAAAGGTAAATGTCATGGATTTTCTTTTTATTTTCTTTTTAATTTTATTTATTTATTTGATAGACACAGAGAGAGCATAAGAATGGGGAGCGGCAAGGAGAGAGAGAAGCAGGCTTTCTGCTGAGTAAGGAGCCCAACTCAAGACTTGATCCCAGGACCCTGGAATCATGACCTGAGCTGAAGGCAGACACTTAACTGAATGACCAATCCAGGTGCCCCTATTTTCAAATATGATACTATCATTACCTCCCTAGCATCACCCCACTTAAAATGAATCAAACTTTCTATACATTGCTGTGGTTAAATTTGAAAATTGTGTAGAAATTTTGCATCTATGCTTATATGAATGATGAGTCAATGATTTCCTTTCCTCTTGTCATGTCTTTTCAGTGGTTATTAAAATTTTCTGGCCCTGGGGGTTCATCAGTGGCTCAGAAGGTTAAGTGTCTGCTTTGGCTTAGGTCATGAACTCAGGGTCCTGGGATGGAGCCCTGCATGGGGCTTCTTGCTCAGGAAGGAATCTGCTTCTCTCCCTCTCCCTCTGCCCCTGTCGCTTGCTTGTGCTCTTTCTCACACACTCTCTTTCTTAAATACATACATCCCTATATAAATAAGTAAGTAAGTAAGTAAATAAATAAATAAATAAATAAATAAATAAATAAATTGATTAATAACTCTTTTAAAATTAAAAGGAAGAAGAAAATTTTCTGGCCCCATAAATTAAAATAAGAAGTGGACCTATGGGCGATGGGTTAAAGCCTCTGCTTTTGGCTCAGGCCATGATCTCAGGGTCCAGGGATAGAGTCCCACATCAGGCTCTCTGCTCAGCAAGGAGCCTGCTCCCTTCTTTTTCTCTGCCTACATCTCTGCTTATTTGTGATCTCTCTTTCTGTCAAATAAATAAAGATTAAAAAAAAAATAAATGGACCTAATGTATGTATTGCATAGGATTAGTGTTATTCTTTCTTAAATGTTTAATAGAATGTACTGGGAAAGCCATATGAGCCTTGTCTGTTGTTTTTTTTGTTTGTTTTGTTTTTTCTTTTTTGTTTTTTTGTTTTGTTTTATTTTGTTTTGTTTTTGTTTGTTTGTTTGTTTTTGAATGAAGATGTCCAGCTGGAATTACCCAATATTCATGTTAATTCAGTGTGGGTCTGCTCTGGTTAATTCTTTACATTTTCTCTTAAACTGCCTTAATTTTTCCCTTTTTAAGTGTATGGCATTGGATAAAGAATTTGAGCTTGGCAATTGTTTTATTTCAGAAATGGCTCTGAGACCGAAAGAAAAGATTAGTAGCAAATAAATCCTATTTGGGGAGAAAAACTTCCCCCTTGGGAAGATAAAGAAAATGAAGCTACATATATACTGAAGCAAGAATTCAAATAGCCAAATTCTTGGGCAGAGAACAGACACCGAATAAGACACTATTAAAGGTAGAAAAACACACTAGGGAGGATCTGTTCTTGTTCTCTTATTTTATTTTATTTTTTTTAAGATTTTATTTATTTATTTGACAGAGAGAAACAGCGAGAGAGGAAACACAAGCAAGGGGAGTGAGAGAGGGAGAAGCAGGCTTCCTGCCGAGCAGGATGTGGGGCTCAACCCCCGGGTCTCCAGGATCATGACCTGAGCCAAAGGCAGTCACTTAACCAAATGAGCTACCCAGGCACCCTCTCTTATTTTAAATACAAGGAAAACAACATTAGAGCAATAAGATGACATTTTAGAGTTAATATATCTTGTCGGTGGCAAAGTCTAAACATGAAATCACATCCTTAATTCATAATCTGAATTAAAAAGAATTCACTGTACCTTGTGTTTAAGATGAGTCAACCATCAAAGTGGGGATAGCAGGTATGACTACTGTAGAGAAAAAAATCAAAATTAATCAAGGGGCCATAGTGCTCGGAGCTCTTAGAAATATTTCTATCCAAGTTTCTTACAAGGAAATCCATATATCTAGGTAAGCTTTATGCATATGGCCCCATATCGTATATATTTTAAAATAACTCTGTAATAAAAATTATTGACATTTTTGTACTAGCAGACTAATATAGTATGTTAATTACAAAGGAGTATCATATAGTACTGAACTGTGTTTTGGAGGTTAGCACCATTGTCATATTAACATACTGCCAAAACAAAAGCATATTAAAAGTGAATTACTCCAATTCAAACAAATGAAAAGAGATTCAACTAGTTATACCTTAATGACTGTTCTTTTAAATTGTTTTCAATATATATTTAAAGATTTATTTATTTGAGAGAGAGAAAGAGAGAGAGGAGAGAGCAAGTACAAGGGGGCAGAAGGACAGGGAGAGAGAATCTCAATTAGACTCTGCTCAGTACAGAGTCCCACGAGGGGCTCCGTCTCATGACCCTGAGATCATGACCTGAGCTGAAATCAAGAGTTGGACATTAACTGACAGTGCCATCCAAGAGTCCCTAATTGCTTTCAACATTAACCAACATACTGGCCAATCGTTTCTTTAACAGCTCTATCACCATGATTTCAGCTCATTTAGCAGTCATTATGTGTCAAAATTACTGTAAAAGGAAAGAATATTTTAGTGTGTGAAGTTTTAGGAAGTGAACTGAGGTTCACTGACATTAGCACCATAATATATTTGTCAACAACACCAAGAATGTCATCTGAATAGTGAGTGTTATGGACTGAGTTGTGTTCATCCCAAAATCTATATGTTGAAATCATCAGCCCCCATGGGACTGGACTGGAGAGGGACTTCGAGAGAGTGAGTAGAGCTAATGAGGTCACAAGAGGGGAGTCCTGATCCAACACAGCTGGCGTCCTCAGAGAAAAGAAAAACAAGATACTAAAGTTCTCTCCCTCTGCCATGTGGGGACATAGTGGAGAGGAAGAGCCTTTACTAGAAACTAACCATGCTGGCACCTTGATCTCAGACTTCTAACCACTGGAACTATGAAAAAAAAATAATTTATGTTATTTAAGCCACCTGCCCAAACTGGCTAATACAATGAAATATGCATTATGTTTTCTGATGTGATTGAAATATGACTCCCTAAATATATCCTCTGTCAATTCAGTTATGATCCTAAGTACAAGCCATGTCTTTCTCTTTAATTTTGTATTTTTCAAATTGATTGGCTATTTTCAACTTCTCATTCAGTAATGACAGATAAAATCACAATCACTCATCCAATAGGCAGGGATACAATAATAATTATAAATTATATATTTTTGTGTGTACACACACTGATTTTAAACCATGTGGACAATTGATGATAACTAAGAATTATTTCTTTGCAAATGGAGCACATTTCCATAATTTAAAAATAGCTATAGAAAAATTAGTGATACATATTGATAAAATATTTTTGTATCATTTCTATTTCTATTGTGTTGACTTCACTGTCTTTAGAGGTTTAGAATATTTTTGCATTAAGCTTGATTTTCTGTCCTCGTGGTCATTTGTTTTGAAGCATACATTTTCTGAGAAAAACTAACATAGCATATTTCATCTCCAATTTTTCAATTACTGTATATTTAGGGTTTTTTCCAGCTACTAGTTTGATGTAATGATTTATCTATTCTGAAGTGACTACAAATTTCATAATCTTAGGTAATAATTAATTAAATTTTAGTAATTTATCCACTCATAAGATATTGAGTGCCCACAAAAATTATAAAAGAGACTTAGAAAAACAAACTAAATAATTTCCCTGAAAATATTAACATAGGGCAATGATTTTTAAAAAATATTTTATTTATTTATTTGACAGAGGGAGAGAGAGAGTGAGCATACAAGCAGGGGCAGTAGCCTGCAGAAAGAGAAGCAGGCTCCACAGGGAGCCCTATGCAGGGCTTCATCCCAGGATCCTGGGATCATGACCTGAGCTGAGTTATGTGCTTAACCAGCTGAGCCACATAGACACCCCAGGGCATATGATTAAACACTGTCTTATGAAACATAGACATCTTATTAATATCGTTTGTGTATCAACTCTAAATAACCTTTAAGAATTAATACCTCTATTCATATACATGGTTTTTAAAGATATCTTTGATATTTTTAAAGATATCTTTGATATTCAGAGGAAAATAGAAAAAAAAAAGATAAATGCAACATAGGGTGAAGTATAAACCTGTTACTGAGTTTCCAGAGCTTGCTCAATGGATAGTAAGAATCTTCTGCTTATAACAAATTGCTTATATGGTTCTTCCTTATAAAGGTAGGAAACTGCAGTGGGAATTGTCAGAGCATAGTATAATGACTTGGTTCTCAGAAGGACAGAAGAAGGGCACCTGGGTGGCTCAGTGGGCTAAAGCCATTGCCTTCAGCTCAGGTCATGATCCCAGGGTCCTGGGATCTAGTCCAGCATCAGACTCTCTGCTCAGCAGGGAGCCTGTTTCCTCCTCTCTCTCTGCCTGCCTCTCTGCCTACTTGTGATCTCTCTCTCTGTCAAGTAAATAAATAAAATATTTTTTAAAAAAAGAACTTAAAAAAATAAAAGGGCAGAAGGAAAAAAAAAAAACAGAGAAACAACGTTAAAATTAAAACAGCAACAAACATCTTAATAAACAAAGGAAGAATATTAAGTGAATACTTTGTTCTACCAATACCAGCAGCTGGGAGAGGGGTTCTCTGTTCCAGGAAGCCCACACTCTATAACTGTTCTCTAAATAAAAATTAATGTATGTACTAAAAATACTACAGTAAGAAATTCATTTTCAAGTCTCTTGGGGTGGTTACTCTGATGTATTTCAGAAGTTGTGTTATGATTTAACTGTTTTTTTTAATATTTAGATGAAATTGTTTTCAAAGCAAGACACTCAACCTATATAAAATCATTATTTAAGATTAATAATTCATAGACTAAAAATCAGTGTTTGCTGAACTTAAAAAAGTGTTTTTCTAAGCAGTGGCAATAATAAAAGATTTGACTTCAATATTGTACCAAGTTAGCCTTAAAAATTCCACTTAGTACTTGGGTCAAATTCAAATATTCCTTTTACCTACATATAGTTTCAGAATTTCATGCAGGTTTTCAAGTTTCATGCAGTCTAAAAAGAACAGCATAACATGTTATAAATGTGAAATACTTTTTAAAAATTATATAGAGCTCCTGGGTGGTTCAGTGGGTTAGGTGTTTAACTTTGGTTCAGGTCATGATCTCAGGGTCCTGGGATGGATCCCCACACTGGGCTGCAGTGAGGAGCCTGCTTCTCTCTCTCCCCCTGCCTATGTGTGCACTCTCTCTTTCCTACAAATAAATAAATAAAATCTTAAAAAAATAAAATAATTTAAATATGCCATTTGGAATAATATTAACTAAATCAGAGTGAAAATAATCGTATAAATAAAGCAGAAGGCAAACTAAGTGAATCATGTAAATTTTGGTAATTTTAATTATATTATGGATATTTATGGATTGGTAATTTTAATTATATTATGGATATATAATATTATGGAATATTATGGACTGGATTTTGTTCCCCCAAAATTATATGTTGTAGCCTTAACTCTGATGTGACTTTTCTGAGATAGGGCCTTTAGGGTGATAAATAAGATTAAATGAAGTCATGGGGGGGGGGCAATATGATAGGACCAGTGTCCTTATTTGAAGAGAAAGGGACACCAGAGTTTTCTCTCTGCACTTGTGCACAGAGTTGAGGATATGTAAGGACACAGAAAGAAGGCAGCTGTTTGCAAGCCAGGAAAAGAGACTTCACCAGATACCAACACTGCCAGCACCTTGATCATGGTCTTCCAGCCTCCAAAATGTGAGAACATTAATTTCTCTAATTAAGCTACCCAGTCTGTGGCATTTTGTTATGGCCGCCCTAGCTGACTAATACAGTATATTAATCACAAATGAGTATCATATGGTCCTGAGCTGTGTTTGGGAAGTTGCAGTCAGGCTAGCTATTTCCAATCCTGCTATCTGTGACATAATGCCTAGAGACAAAATTTGATCACAGTACTACTATGGCTTGGAGAGGGAAAGATTCATGAATGGGTGTTTCAAGCAGAAACGGTGCTTTCTTCTGTGTGTTTATCAAAATCACCTCCCTTAGGGATCTTGTTCCAAGAATAGAAAAAGCACAATGCACAAAGCAATGGGTGTTAGTTACAGCTCTTTGTAAGTGGGTCTCAAAAATAACAGCTCAAGGGGTGCCTGGGTGGCTCAGTCTTTAGGCATCTGCCTTCAGCTTAGGTCATGATCCTGGAGTCCTGGGATGGAGCCCCGCATTGGGCTCCCTGCTCAGTGGGAAGCCTGCTTCTCCCTCTCTCACTCCCCCTGCTTGTGTTCCCTCTCTCGCTGTGTTTCTCTCTGTCAAATAAATAAATGAAATCTTAAAATATATATATATATATATATATATATATATATATATATATATATATATATAACAGTTCAGTGTTGCTGGAGGAGACACTACATGGCTTATAAAAATTGGGGACTAAAGGGTCACATTGTTTCATAAAAATGTTTTTCTCTCTATAATTTCAGAGGTTAATGAAAATGTGACATTGCCATTCCTTATGGTCAGCAAAAAAAAATACTGATTAGTTATATAGTTATATAGTAAGCATGTAGATCATCAAGCACCTTGGTATGTTTTGCTTTCTTTATGAACCAGTGACTCTAATTCTGGACTGCATCCAAATTTTAACAGAGCACTGACTAAATATGGAACCTACCTTCCATTATATCCTAGACATCCTAGAGAAATTCTTCTTGTCATAGGGACTGAGCAAGTTTCCAAGTGCTCCAAATGAAAAGGGTATTGATACGACCAAATGAAAGAGAAAACTAAGTGTGTCTTGTTTGTTAAAATAGTACATAATTTCATGCACAGATAAATCTCATAAAGATAATGGTGAGCACATAAGCAAATGCAGAAGGAAACATATAAATTATATTATTTATTTAAAGTATGTATAAATGTTGTATATGTTGTGGATAGATACAAATACAATGGCTGTTACAAGAATCCCATAAGGCAATCCAAATGTATTTGTGGTCTTTAGATAGGGAGAAAAGGGATAGAGTTGAGGAGAGATCTGTAAAGATCATCAGTGCTATCAGAATTATTTCTAATCTTTAAAAATGTTTGATGCAAATATAAATAATATGATTAAATGATTTAAAAAGAGTAAACAAAGTCTGTAATGTTATTCTTTGTACTGAAAAAACTAAATAGCTCAGATATGAATAGAAACACACTAATGCTCATGACATATTACCATAAATTTGCCATTTCCAGTTATTATTATTTTTAAATCACACTACTCTCTCAAAATAAGATTGCTGCTAATGTAGTTGCTATCTTTGTTACTAAATCTATTTTTTGATAAGGTGAGTATTTAAATGATTCAAATTCCAGTTCAGTTTAGCCATACTCTCTAATATTTCTAACAGTTTATAATTTAAAATATATATTTTTTTAATTGTGGCTCACTTTGTTTTTGTTTTGTTGTAGTTCGGGTAAAATATAAGTAAAATAAGATATATAGATTGGAAGCACAAGATTCCGGTTGGCTAAAATTTAGCAACCCCTGCACACGTCACCACATACCATCAAATAGAGGATATTCATCATGACCAAAAGTTCCCTCAAAGCCCTTTCCAGAGAAATCCCATTTTGAATGTTTGTGTGTTTATATGTGGGTGTGTGTACCTTTATATACCTTATTCTGCTTTATCCCTACAATTTTATCCCTATAACTTGTAATCAGATGTTGTAGGATATAAGATGGTGATGGTTTTCGGGATTATTTTCACTTCTAGGTCCTTAATGCATTATGTAAATTGATCATGTAATTTCTTAATTTCTGCAAAACCTCTTGTGATTTTTATCAGAATTGCATTCAATCATGGACCCATTTCATTCCATGAGTGTTATTTTGTAGTTTTCAGTATACAATTCTTACATGCCTTTTCTTAACTTTATTCTTAAGTAACTGGACAAAGAAAGTTTGTAACTGAAATTTACTGTTTTAATTCCCTGAAAACATACACAAAATATCAGTGGAGAATGGGAGTTGACAAAGCAGAATCTGTGAAAAAGATTTAATTAAAGTCCTAAGTCCTGCAGTACAGGGTGTGCCCAGCTTATCTGATCATCAACATATAGCGGTGATATTCATAAATTCCTTGTCGCTGCACACAATAGTAATAGTACTCTAGAATAAAACATGTTTCAGTTTTAAGAAGTTCTTGTTATTTTCTACATTGCTCAGCTCTTGCTACCTGCCTAGAAGTGCAAATTGCAAAAGCTGATGAAACTGCCAAAGAGAGAGAGACAAGGAGTCCAGTGCTTGTGATGACATAATGAAAATATACATAGCTGTAAGTGAATTAGTTGGCTACAGATCAATAATGTAAATCAAATTAAAAACAAACAAAAAGGGGGAGGGATAAAGAGGTAGGACTCAATTCATTTTGCAGGATAAAAATTATGATTAAAATCAGTTCCAGAAGAAAACAGTTTTAAACAAAGGTGGCATTAGGTCACCAGGAGAAAGTTAAATGCAACATGCAAATATGGTTTGTCTGAAAATATTGTTAGCAGTCAAATTTCTAAGGCTATATTGTCCATTTGCCAGTCTGGTCTATTAAAATCATAACACAAAAAAGGAGCAACTAGAATCTATTATATGTACATACTTTGGAGGCATTACAACTTCAGTATCAGATCACTGCAAAAAAGCAAATATAACAATAAAGAGGATCAATGAAATTTTGGGTTTCCCAGTGCATAGAAAAGTATGAATATAATATAATCTAATCCGTTAAGTGTGCAGTAGCATTGTGTCTACAAAAACAACTTACATATCTTAATTTAAAATACTTTTTGTTCAGGGCACCTGGATGACTCATTCAGTTAAGTGTCTGACTCTTGATTTCGGTTCTGGTCATGATCTCAGCGTCGTGAGATCAAGCCTTGCATCAGGCTCCACACTTAGTGGAGAGTCTACTTGAGATTCTTTCTCCCTCTGCCTCTGACCCTCTTGCTCGTTCTCTCTCTCTCTTTCAAATAAATAAAATATTTATTTTTTTATAATTCTTTATTATTTTATAAAATTTAAGAGCTATTTCTGATAGCATTTTCTGTCGGGGACGGTGCATGATCTGCCCTTCCCTCCATGCCCAGGCCACCAGAAATTCTGGTGGAGGTACCCTGAATGTGAATGAAAGCCCAGAGGGACTTTCCCTGCCTAGAATCCGAAAGCCACTTACCCTGTGGGTCAGGGCAGTATGTCCTTGGTGTGCTTATTCAAGACATAGTTCCATTTAATCCTCCTCCCCCATTTAATCCTCCTCCCGGTAATCATATCTCTGTATCTCTTATCTGTATTCCTTGATCCCTCTGCCTCAATGGTCTCAACTTCTGTGAGTTTAAGCAATCACTCTGTACCCTGCAGTAACAATACTAATCCTGTCTCCAGTTAAAGATTTAACTGCACCACCCAACTTCCTCACTTGGGAATAATAAAAGACTGGGACCCCTGACAGTCATATAGAGAGAGAGGAAGACTGAGAGAGGAAGAAGGAAGGGAAGAGCAAAGAGACAAAGCCATGAGACTGAGAGTCTGAGAGACAGAGATAGAGAGACAGAAACAGACAGAGAGAGAAAGACAGAGAACCTGCACAGAGAGAGGCAAAGGCAGAGAGAGCGAAGCAAGAGAGAGCGAAGCAAGAGATAGACAGAGAGACTGAGGCAAAGGCTGAGAGCCTGCAAAGCAAGAGACTGAGACAGAGAGAGACAAAGCAAGAGAGAAACAGAGACAGAGACAGAGAGAGAGAGACAGCAACAGAGAGAGAAACAGAAACAGAGAAGCAGAGAGTAAGAGAGACAGAACCAACTGTTTGCCTAAAGCTAGATTGATGTAACTAAAAGGCTTTAAATAAAGAACCCTGAAGACACAGTTTTCAGGAGAGGAGGTTGCCACGCCACTCTTCAAGTCAGGTATCCTCATTTTATCACCGACTCCGTCACCACCTTCGGGGAACCCCGACCGTTACCTCTGGAGCCCAGCTCCCGGCAATCTTCAGGCTGTGGCAGCTTCTGAAGAGCATGGCAAGATGTGTTGCAAGGGTGTGAATATTGCTGAATTTTGTTAAAGTTTATCATCTCAGGCTACTCTGACTGATATTGCGCTCCCTGGTCTTTTGGGTTGATTAAGATTTTAGTTTCTCTCCCTTCACATGAGCAAACCCATCTTGTCTGTTAGCTTTTGCTAATTATTGGTGTCTTGTTTTCACTGATCAGGGTGGTGGTTATTGAAGTTTGGGGTGACTCTGGAAATTTCTTAAAATAAGACAAAAATGTGGTTTGCTACATCAATTGATTTTTCCTTTCATGAACAAATTATCTGTAGTATGTGATGCTGTTTGATAACATTTTATGCAGAAAACTTTCAAAATTGGAGTTGGTTCTCTAATCCATGCCACTGCTTTATCAGCTAAGTTTGGGTAATGTTCAAAATCCTTTGTGGCTATTTCAACAACCTTCATGGCATCTTTACCAGTAGATTCCATCTTGGGAAACCACGTTTTTGTTCCAGTGATAAGAAGTAACTGGATATCCCTTAATGTGTCATTATGAGATCTTAGTGGTTGAGTCAGCTTTCACTTCCAGTCCTTTTGTAGTGTCTACTGCACCTTTAGTCACTTCATCTCCTGATCTTGGACCAGTCAAGGTCATCCCTGTGAGTCAGAATCAACCACTTCCAAATTCCTGTTCACGTTGATATTTTGACTTCTTCCCATGAATTATGAATGTTCTTCATAGTATCTAGAAGAGTAACTCTTTTCCAGGAGGTTTTCAATTTTCTGTGCTCAGATTCTCCAGAGGAATCACTATCTCTAGCTTTATGGCTTTACAATATGTGCTTCTTAAGTAACACCTGAGAGTCAAATACACTCCTTCATCCAAGGCTGCAGAGTGCATACTGTGTTAGCAGGCATGCAAACATCAATCTTGTTGTCCACCTACATCAGAGCTCTTGAGTGACTATGCGCATTAAAAATGAGTGGTACTATTTTTAAAGGGATTTTTTTTTTTTTTAATTCCTGAGGACTCATTTTCAACAGTTGTTTTAAAATATTGGGTGAATGATGTTAACAGATGTGTTATCATTCAGGCTTGGTTACACAAACAGTCCAGAGAATAGGCAGATAGATTTAGCATAATTTTTAAAGGCCTTAGGATTTTTATAATGGTATGTAAACATTGGTATCAACTTAAAGTCATCAGCTGCATTAGCCTTTGACAAGAGTCAGCCTGTCCTTGGAGGCTTTGAAGCTAGGCATTAAATTCTTCTCTTTAGCCATGAAAGTCCCAGATGGCATCTACTTCCAATATAAATCTGTTTCCTCTACATCAAAAAAAATCTATTTTTATTACAACTACTCTCATGAATTACCTTAGCTAGAATTTCTGGAGAACTTGCTGCAGCTTCAATATCAGCCCTTGCTGCTTCCCTTGCACTTTTATGTTTCAGAGATGGCTGCTTTTCTTCAACCTCATGAACTGACCTCGGCTAGCTTCCAACTTTTCTTCTACAAACCTCCACATCTTTGTCAGCCTTCCAAAAATTGAAGAGTGTGAAGGCCTGGCTCTACATTAGCCTTTGGCTTAAGGGAATGTTGTGGCTGATTTGGTCTAACCAAATAACTAAAACTTTCTCCATATCAGCAATAAATCTGTCTTGCTTTCTTAGCATTTGTAGTGTTCACTGGTGTAGCATTTTTAATTTTCTTCAAGAATTTTGCCTTTGGAAAAAAAAACTCATTTACATTCACCACTTGACTAAATATCTGGCAATTAAACCCACTGTCTTATATGAGTGTGCTTCATGGTGCCCCCAAACAATCACAATAGAAACATCAAAGATCACTCATCACAGATCACCAAAACAAATATAATAATAATAAAAAACTCCAAAACTCTCTGTGTGTCCTGAGTGCTCCACCAACTAGCCATTCCCTCAAATCCCTCTCTCTCTCCCAGAGCCTTCGTATTCCCTGAGACACAATGGTATTGAAATTAGGCCAGTTAATAACCTTGTAATATCCTCTAAGTGTTTCAGTGAAAGGAAGACTCACACCTCTCTTACTTGAAATTTTGAAAAGCTAGAATTCATTAAACTTAGTGAGAAAAGCATGTGGAAAGCTGAGATAGGCTGAAAGCTGGGCCTCTTGCACCAATCAGCAAAAAAGCAATAAAGTACTTTTTATGTGGGCATGTACTTAAAAAAAGAAAACTAATATATATAACGTTGTTCACGCAAAAAGGCTGGAATATAGTATAAACATATATATATTTATTTGACAGAGAGAAACACAGCAAGAGAAGGAACACAAGCAGAGGGACTGAGAGAGGGAGAAACAGACTTCTCGCTGAGCAGGAAGCCCGATGTGGGGCTTGATGCTGGGTCTCCAGGATCATGGCCTGAGCCGAAAGAGGTTGCCGAACCAACTAAGCCACCCAGGCACCCCAAACAAAATTTTTATATGCACTGGGAAACCAAAAATATTCATCTAACTTACTTTACTATGATATTTTGCTTTATTACAATACTCTGGAACTGTACCCACAATATCTTTGAGGGATGCATCTAGTTTTGCATTTTTCCTGGGGGGGGGAGTAAACAATTGAAGTGTAACATTTGACTGGAGTTGTCCTGAGTTTTGTTTTAATTACAATTATAATTTAATTAATTATAATTAGTTACAATCTTTGTCCTGTCATTTATTACTTCTGTAATTTATATTTAAAGAAATGTTACTAGACAACTGTTACAATTTATAAGTGTCAGGTTGTATTATTGAGTAAATAGATGCTTCTCTCAGTGTATGGGTCCCTTTCCACACCCACTAATAAAACAGCAAATTGTTTAGCTTGGTTTTGTGAGTAGAAGATCCATTGCGGCAAACACTTATTCTCTTTTCCACCCCAGTGCTGTGTGTGTGTGTGTGTATGTGTGTGTGTGTGGTGTGTGTGTGTGTGTGTGAGAGAGAGACAGAGAGAGACAGAGAGAGACAGAGACAAAGAGAGAGAGAGAGACAGGGAGAGAGAGAGAGTTGGTTAGAACTGATCCTGCTGAGGCAGTTCCATGCAAGACAGTACTGATCCTCCTCAAAAGCCACCACCACCACTTCTAGTTGCTTCTAGGTCTGTGACTAGATCAAGTTCCTGTAGACCCCTGAAGATGAGAGATATAAAGTGTGACCCATGAAGAGATCATCCTCTAAAATGCCAAATAACTACTCAATGTGTGCATACAGATGTCTGGAGGAGATGGGAAGGAATGAATACTATGAGTGTGGGACAATGATGGAAAGAACATAAAGCTGGATCAGATGGGATTCTTTAGATGGGCTCACAAAACTGAGATTCTGCACTTAATGTGGCAGTTGGGCAGTTAGAAAAATTTCCAATATTGGTTTGCTTGGTTGGCCGTTAACATGGACCAAAAAGCAACCTATCTTTTGGTGAAATGGGAATGCAAACCTGTCTTAGTTTAATGTAGAGAAAGGAATTTTAAAGGCTTAGGGAAACTGGAATTCTATAGTAGATTTGTCATTGAAGACATATACACAGAAGACATTCCTTTCACCAATACTATGAGAAATGAACTTGTGAGGGGGAGCCTCGGCATCTTAGAAGAGCAACATAACTGCTTTTCTTGTTAGGCCAGTCCTTACAATGGGAAGTGGGGACCCTGAATTGGGAGTAATTAGATTCTGGAGTAACTGGGATAAATTGTGGCACTTAACTACCAAAAGCAGGATTAGTGTGGTTACCATTAGTGTTGTCAAAGTAGCAATCGGAAAATCCAATTCACATAGACCTATGGCATTGGCTGGTTGATCACAGCATTCCCAGAAATGAAATAGATAAGAAGTTTACTAAATTCTTTTTTGATTTGTTTAAACAGAAACATTCTAGACTAAATAAGCGAAAGTCTAATCTCAATCATAAAAAGAGAGTCAGAGTCCCTCAATCAATCCCAAACTTGTATCAGTTTATAGACCCAGAATTCCTTAAATGAAGTGGAGGCTAGGTCCCCTTGAGGAAGGACCAGGACCCCAGTAGCTAAACCACAAAAAATTTATTTTGGATAATGTTTCTCCTGTCCTTCCCCAAAGGGACTCACAACTTTTTACCAGGGTAGTCACACTACAAAAAATAAACAATTTTAATGGGCCTTGGCTGTGGACTAATATTAGATCCAAGAGACCTAAAACATCACTGTGGTCCACCAGTCAGAGCAGGAGTTTGTGAGCGTTAGGTGAGCAATGGCAGTTCATCTCACATTGTACTGACTGAGTCCCCGAATCCATCCTGTGACTATCTCTCTAATTCTAGGATGCATAATTAGAATAGATAAATTCAGCAGGTAGCAGAATCCACATTGGTTTCCTAATCTGTAAAGTGAGATCCATCATGGTGGGAAAAGCCAGGTGGCTTTTCCATATTCCTGGAGGGATTATAGTGTTTAGTGCTATCATCTAGGATTTGAAGGCTGTAAGGATGGTGATTCCCACCATATCCCCACATAACTCTCCTATTTGGCCTTTGCAGAAGACAGATATCTTGGAGAATGACAGTGGATTACATAAACTTAGACAGGTGATGGGACCAAATGCAGCCCGCCAAAGCAGATGTTTCATTGCTTAAGCAAATTAGCACCTCCTCCCCTCCGGTACCTGGTGTGCAACTATTGACCTGATGAATGTTTTTTTTTTTTCTTAATAACTATTAGTAAAGACTATCAGAAGCAATTTGTTTTCAGCTGTCAAAGCCAACAATAAGCATTCATTGTTCTACCTGAGGGGTATATCAGTTCTCTAGCCTTATGTCATAATTCAGTTAGGCAGGGATCTTGATTGCCTTTTCTTCCTACAAGATGCCACTCTGGTCCATTATATTAATGACATTATGCTGATTGGGATACAGTAATCAAGAAGTGACAACTATTCCAGAATTCTTAGTAAAACATTTGCATGTCATATGGTGGGAAATACTGCAAATCCAACAAAAATTCAGAGAAATGGTTAGGATTTTTCTTTGTGGTCAAGTTTCTGAATGCTCATTCAATCTCCTTAGTTGTTATAGTCTGATCAGGCTTTCTATTTCTTCATAATTCAGTCGTGGCAGGTTTTTGTGCACATTTATCCAGTTCTTCTAGGTTGTCCAACTTGTAGGCATATGATAAACAGAGGCTTTTTACAATCTTTTAAAAATTTATATGGCATCAGTTGTACTATCTTCTCTTTAATTCCCAATTTAATTTCTTAAGTTAAATTAAAATCCAGCTTTTGCTATAACCCAAGAAGTTTGGCATGTTGTGCTTTTGTTTGTCTTGAGATATAAACAGAATAATGTAACAAGGCCCCCAGGAGCCAATGTAGTATCATAACATTGTTCAGTTATTTTACTAAAGAATATGTTTGGGGGACCTGCATATAACTTCATATAACCCCTAGTTCCAATTATACACTTATTTATCAAGTAACTATTTTTAAAAACTTTTTGTTTCTTGGATAGAAGATTTAACCTACAGTACCTCTGGATTGCAGTGAAGAGTAATTTTAGGAACAAGATTTCCTGGCTGTCCCTTGAAGTCTGCTTTTACATCAAACAAGCAATCTGGGACTGGAAAGAATTTTCCAGAATTTATAGAATGGGCACTCTGTCATTAAACAAGGAAGAAATCCTATAATATCTTAGGTTTAAGACAGGGATCATATATTTAATTCTTTTTATTAGACTCAGATATACTGGCCCACATTTAAAATAATGAAAATAAAAGCTAAGTGGGCTTTCACTTCCAAGAGTAATATAGTAGCAGGGTTAGGACTTACATTCCTGCTGTATACTGTTAAACAACTGCTCCAAATATGTGAAAAAATATTTTTGGACAGTGAACAGCAAGCAGCACAGAGTTGCTGTGAGCTTTACTTGCTTCACCTTGCCTGATGACACAACCATGCCAGGGAGCAGGGGTGGGGATGGCGAACAGAGCATGTGAGCCCTGCTAAGTTGAGATGATCACAATTCAGAGAGGCTGAGGTGGCTATATTGCAAAGTAGAGTCTAGAGAGAAAGAAACAATGTTAAATTAAATGGAGGTCTCACTGAGTCAGCTGAATACTAAGCCAGCGGCACAGACATCAGGGCTGTGCAACAAAACCTAACACATGTTAGGCAGTTGTTTAGCTGGAACAGAAAGCGCTCATTCATCACCTGGGACATTGAGAGGAGATCCTAGAAGGGTCAGACATTAGTAATGGCAAATTATCCCTAAACTGAATACTGTCTGTTTTAGGCATACCCATAATAGTTTTAAAGTAAGTCTTTAAAGCAAAAGTATATGACCTTTTCCTAAAGGATCCACTAGTAAAATTTTTATACATTATTAGTCTTTGCTTTTGTTTTGTTTTGTTTTTACGACCCTATAAACATATGTATTAATTTCTTAGGCTGACATAACAAATTAATATAAACTAAGTGGCTTAAAATGATAGAACTTTATTCTCTCAGTTCCAGAGGTTAGATTTCTGAAATCACAGTGTGACCAGGGCGTGCTTCACAAGGCTCAAGGGAAGAATCCTTCCTTGCCTCTTGTAGCTTTTGGTGCTTTCTGCAGAGTCCTTGGATTCTAGATACATCACTTCAATCTCTGCTCCTTCTTTACATGGCCTTCCTCCCTGTATAAATGTATTTCCATGTGTTTGTGTCACTTCTTCTATGGGTACAGGTGCCTTGATTTAGGGTCCAGCCTGATCTCATGTGACCTCATCTTAACTTGGTTACATCAAATTAAGTATTTCTCAATAAAGTCATATTAACATGTACCAGGTGAACATGAATCCTTGTGGGGAGGGGCACCATTGCAAAAACTATTCTTAGCTCACTTAGGCCATTTAAAAAAAAATAGCCCATAGGTTTAGATTTAGCTCCTATTTCATAGTTTGCTGATTCCCCATATGAGTCAGTAACATCAAAGCAAACTACAGCAAGTTGAAAGTCTTTATTTTTACTATGTGGCTTAATTTTGAAAAGGACAAATAATAAAATACTTTTAGATACCAGCATATTTTGTCATATGTAACATACTAGGGACTATCCAATTAGAGAAACAGAATGAGGTAGAATACATCCTAGTAATATTTGATTAGAAGGGCACCTGGGCTGCTCAGATTATGATGTTGGGATCTTGGGATGGAGCCTAGCATCGGGCTCCCTGCTCAGCGGAGAGTCAGCTTCTCGTTCTGTCTCTGCCCCTTCTCTGACTCATGCTCACTCTCTTTCTCTCTGAAATAAATAAATAAAATATTTAATATATATACACTTAATTAGAAAACACGTCTCCTGGGACACCTAGGTAGCTCAGTTGGTTAAGCTTCTGCCTTTGGCTCAGGTCATGATCCCAGGATCCGGGGATCAAGTCCTGCATCAGGCTCCCTGCTCAGCGGAGAGTCTGCCTCACCTCCTCTTCTGCCCCCCTGCTTGTGCTCTCTTGTGCTCTCTCTTTCTTTCTCCCATCAAATAAATAAATAACATTTTATAAAAGAAGAAGAAGAAGAAGAAGAAGAAAACACTGTCCTGTCTAGTGCTGCAAAAAGCATCATGGTTTGAAACAGCTTGTGTTCTATCTTTAATCAAAAAATTAAAAAAAAAACAATGTGTTTATATATTAACATCTGAATTCATGACTACAAAGCTCAGGTAAAAAATAAAATTCTAACACCAGAGTCAGAGATCTTAGCAAATAGAAATAAAAGTACAATAAAGAAAAAATGCTGATATATCTTTTTTCAGTAACAATTTCTACTCTTCATTGTGTTCTTCCCTCCTCCAATAAGGCAACTGCTTCCTTAACTACAAGTTTACAGTTAGAATTTCTTGACTTTATCCCAATTTCACGCCGGTAAAATTCTAGACACACACACTTGGGTCAACATCAGTACAGTTTTAAACAGGTTTCCTTATGTAAGAATATTTTTACATTAGCAGAAATGTTGTCAGAATGCTACAGAGATTTTTCTAGCGTACCCTCTATCCTATGTTCCAGTGCTACATTTGTCACAACTAATGAGCCAGTAGTGAAACAATATTATTAATTAAAGTTCATGCTTTATTTAGATGTATTTGTTTCCATGGAAGGACCTTTTACTGTTTTATCTATACAAGTCACCCTGCTGTCCAAAAGTAGAGCATCCCTCTAAACCTTGCATAAGCCGAAATGGCATAAAATGAAGAAGCAATTGCTATTAATTTATGTGGAGACATTTTTGAGCATTCCTAGACCCCCAAAATAACCTCTTGGGTCTTTTGATAACTCAGGAAACATCTTGCTAAGGGATTCACAAAGCAAATGGAAATAAAACACAGTGCCCACAGGCACAGTTCAAAGCTATGGTGGCTGGATGCCGAGATGTTGAGTGTCTTTTCAGGGGAAGGACTTGGTGGGGCCATCTTGGTGCTCATATAGGGTATGCACTCCCTTTATAACAGCTTGCTACAAAACAAACCCTAAGTGCTATGTTTTTTCCAGGTAACAGGTATGAATGTGAGTCTTTCATAAAAAAGAAGTAGCATAATATGAATTTTCAAAAATCAGGGAATACCTAAATGTGATACTGTAATACATTTAGTTATCATGCCTCCTTAGACTCCTTGGGCTGTAAATGTGTCTCAGAATTCCTTGATTTTGATGACCTTGAGAGTCTTGAGGACTAGTGCTCAGGTATGAGTAAGTAATGAATTTCCCTCTATTCATGTCTGTATGATTATTTTCTTTTTCTTTTAGGGATTTTTTAATCTATTTGAGAGAGAGAGACAGAGAGAGTGAGGAAGCAGTGGGAGGGGCAGGGAGAGGAGACAAGCAGATTCTCTGCTATGTGAGGAGCCCAACTCAAGTCTCTATCCCAGGACCCTGAGATCTTGACCTGAGCCGAAATCAAGAGGCGGACACTTAACTGACTGAACTACCAGGCACCCCTGTCTCATTATGTTTCTAATGACTAGGCTAAGGTCACGGTGATACCAGAGACTTGGGGAGTTCTCTAAGCCTGAGACCTCAACCACCAGTCTGTGCCAGGTTCTTGACTCTACAGCAAGAAAGAATTCAAGGATGAGTCAAACAGAGAGGTTTTATTGCAAAGCAAAAGTACACAGTTGAGAGGGGAGTATACTTTGAGGGACTGAGTCATGCCAGGTGGGTGTAGGATTCTGGTTCCTATAGGCAATTGTAATTATGGGATGCAATATCCACGTAGGGTTCTGGAAAGAGGTGGGGGTTTTTAAGAATGCTGTATATCATTACACCTACTCCATGTTACTCCATAACAGTAATTATACATAGGTACAGTCTGAATTTTTTTGCATATACTCCTAATGCACCCCAAATGTACTAAGAGTACTCAGGCATCTAAGGAGAGGGGTCATTCTCTGTCATTTTCAGGCCAACTGGAACTTTATGTGTATGTCTGTTGGCAATTGGCAGTTGAGCAAACTTGTGGTATCTCTGCAACTTGTCATGGTTATATTGACCTCTACCTTGTCACGGTCACATTGACCTCTATATTGTTTTTCTTCTTCATACAGTTGAAATCCTACTGTGAGCCCATGTTGAGTGACTGGAGTGTTGGATCTGTTGACAGACTTCTTCCTTATATTAGTATATATTAATTGACTCTGAATTTTCTAACATTATGTTCACATGTCTATCACACTATGTGTCTTAGAAATTATTTAATATTCAAATGTGTTCCTTATTAAAAATAGTTATTCTACTTCAAAATAAATTATGTCATGGGATATAATCAAAGAAAAGTGCTTAATCAATCTTCACTTGCAAAATAAAATCTACAATGATCTGTAATTTGTTATTTAAAATCTGTTTGGATTTAACTACCAAGTAAGTAAGAAGGCATTGGGTAAAATATGAATTAGCACTGAAAAACAAACAGCTTGTGGTTGTGAAGCCAGAAATAATTTCACTTTTACTTAATACTTCTAAAAAACATGAATTATTGTAGGATAAAAATTACAAAAAGATATAGCATGAAATTAAGGCAACTTTAGTTGCATTTTTTTGTAAAATTACAGGTTTTGTAACAGAAAATAAGAATTTCTCTTAACTTTGGGACATTTATTATAAAATATGTCTACTTTGCTTGTAAGAGGTAGATTTTTCCCTATTATTTAATTATCAGATTACGTGAAAAGATCTAGGTGTCCATTTGTAACATTATCAATAACTATGTGGCAAGTACAAAGAAGACAATAACATCAGGTGGTGAGCCAACCAAGCAGATATAGGAAATGGATTTCTGCTCTCCTGAAATGGTAGGCTATCACCAATCCTACTGGAGGGTCTGGGAAGTAAAAGAGCTGGGGAATACACATCATGACTCCCACAAAAGTGATATACACTGATTGATGTATTCTACAGAAAGGGGTTTATGAGAAAGGCAGGATGTTAGGGATATCAAAATCCTTTCTATTTTCAGAAATAAATGGTGCACAGCTTTCTTGGCCCTTGCCAACGTGTTATAGAATTAGGTCTTCAAAGTATTTGTTTTTCATGCTATTGTATATGAGACAAGTTAAAAAAATTAAAAGTAATTACTATCCACAGATAAATCAACAGAGAGAAAAAGTGGAGATTGGTAATTAATTTTCCTAGAACCACCAATGTAAAAGAGGACCTTCTTCTTTAGATTAGACTTCAAACTTACACTTTTGGATTCAACCTACCCATACTGTCTTTTTATACCCTCTGTTTTAACCAGAAACTTAGGACACTCCGTGTCACTAAAGTCCCATGAGAATTGCTTTGATTGAAAGAACTAGGCAAGAGCAAAATGGCATGTGATGTCAATAGCCATTTTAGCAACCAAAGTTTAAAATAAATGGATAAAGACCAACATAAGCCTAATTTCCCATCATAGTTTGTAGACATCAAATAATCCATGTATAACAAACTTTAACAGATTTTAACATCTTTAAATCATTTCTTTTTATGATAAAAGAAAGCTATGGCAATCTCCTCCAGGACCAAAATTTGTGCAGTATCCCTTTTATTGCATTCTGTTCATCAAAGCAGATTGCAAGGCAAGCCCAGAGTGAAGTAGTTAAGTCAACACTGCCTTTTGAGGAGAGGAGCTGCATGGATCTGTGGTTATTTTTAATAAATCCTAACCATGATTATGGCAGCAGTATAATATGTAGATGTCACTATTCAGGACCTTTATTTTCTGAGCCAAAGCTGCTAAATTCTTACTATTTTCTCTATATTTTGACCTATTACCTAATCTACATTATATTATTATATGTCTAATCTCTCTATATTGAGGACCATTATTGAATTATTTTTCCCTTTGTCATTAAGACAACTAGATACCAAAATGCAGCAACTCAAGATATAAATAACATGTTTACAGTGCAAAAAATTCCATGTATTGTTTCCTCAGTTACATCTGGGAAATGTGTAAATGTTCTAGTACAAAATATTTTGAACATGCAGTGGATTGTTTTAGTGGAAGAAGCTAGATACAAAAGGCCATATATTGAATGGTTCTGCTTATATGAAATGCTCAGAATAGATAATTCTATAAAGATAAAAACAGATAGTTAAAATAATAATACATGAACAAATTAAAAAATAAATAAAATACAAATAAAAAGTAGGCGGATAAAAAGAGATGGTTACCGGGTGCTGCTGAGAAGTGGGAGTGATGAGAGGCTGTAGTCATTATGAATTGTTTTAGGGCGGGGATGAAAGCTTGGTTGGTGGTGATGTTTGCACATCTCTGTGAATATACTAAAATTTGCTTACATGAATACTTCACTAGGGTAAACTTTACATTAGGTGACTTATATATCAATTAAAGACTATAGTACTGGATTCTTTAATGATCAATGTTGCAATATCTTTTAAAAGACCATTGTTGGACTTTCTTTCAGCAGAGTTGAATGATGTATCAGATTAGCAGTTTGAATAGTATCTGTGATTATCTGTTCATATAATGAACATGTACTCTACTAGATAATGTTATTTAGTGTCATAAAACCATTGAATAATACACTTCGAATAATAGGAAGAATCAGAAAAAGAAGTTAGGAATCTGTTGCTTTTCAGTAATTTTAGACTTACTAAAAGTAAAACATAAATGTTACTGTATTTATCTGATTTATAATTTTAATTGACTTTTTCTTGGGATTGGTTGGGAAAAAATCTGTTTATCATAGGTTTATGCTTATTTATAGCAACTATGCTGGGACAATATAGAAAGGCATATCTATAGATGATACACAAATGGTGTTTACTTAAGAAGAAGAGCAAATGTTTTATGGAAATGGATGATTTATAATAGAAATTGGAGTTCACGTACATATAGGATCTACTGTGGAAATGATGACTTGAGTAATTTAAGGGATTTGGAGTATCAGAGAAATTTATGAACCATGATAGGCTGAGGCATTTGTGGAAGATGGTTGGTTGGAGTTTGCAGGAAAATTCCAGATAATGTCCATGACTGACTGGCAAAGTGGGATCAGAAAAGGAGAATTCATGGAAAGATGGATAGAAGCTGCCACCACTAAGAAGACTGTAGTGGCATGTTTAGGGAAATCCCACTGATCAGTGGGACCGGTATCTGGAAGAAGCGCTGGAAACTGGAGTCCGCTGGCATGTCCGTATTTGCTGTCACTCTGCCTGAGAGCTGCAATCTTCTGCAAGGAATGGCTTCTTCTCATTCATATTCCATTTGGTAGTTTAAAATAATGTTATATGTAACATTTAAAAGATCAAAAATACTATTCATTGATTATCGTAGAAAGGGTTTATTCTTTCTTTCTTTTCTTTCTTTCTTTCTTTCTTTCTTTCTTTCTTTCTTTCTTTCTTTCTTTCTTTCTATTTTATTTACCTTTTTGAGAGAGATAGAGAGAAAACAGTGAGAGAGGGAAAGAAAACCAGCTGGGAGGAGGGACAGAAGGAGAGGGAGAAGCAGACTTCACACTGAGCAGGGGAGCCTGACTCAGGACTCAATCCTAGAACCTTAGAATCTTGGAATCTTCTAATCACAACCTGAGCCAAAGGGAGACACTTAACTGACTGAGACACCCAGGTGCCTCTAGAAAGGGTTTAAACAGAGTTCATAATATCATAGTTCCTTAGAGAAAAGATCACAAATATATAATAATATTAAAAAATCTATTTGTGCATTAAGAGCATAAATATTCTTTGAATTATATTCTCTATATTTGTGTGTTCAAATATTTTATAAACATTTAAAAAATAATTTAAATGGAAAAACTTTATACATACATTGTTTTTCACTACTGCTTATTATAATGGAAAGTATGGAAGCAAAAATTAAATAATATGGGAATTATACATTCATATTATAGGTAATTTCTCCATCAATAATGTGTTTTTTAAAGTTAAATCACTTTAGAAGAAATGCTTAGTTTATAATTTTGCAATTAATCAGAATTCAAAAGATTCAAATATCATTCTTTTTTTTTTTTAAAGATTTGTTTATTTGACAGAGAGAAACACAGTGAGAGAGGGAACACAAGCAGGGGGAGTGAGAGAGGGAGAAGCAGGCTTCCTGCTGAGCAGGGAGCCCGATGTGGGACTTGATCCCTCGTCTCCAAGATCATGACCTGAGCCAAAGGCAGTTGCTTAACCAACTGAGCCACCCAGGTGCCCCATCAAATACCGTTCTTAATCACATCTGTATGTGTGTACACCCACACATATACACATATTTTAACGTGTACCAAAATGCCTAACAAAGGGACACCTGGGTGGCTCAGTCAGTTAAGCATCTGCCTTTAGATCAGGTCCTGATCCCAGGTTCCTGGAGTCAAGTCCTGCATCAGACTCTCTGCTCAGCAAGGAGCCTGCTCTACCTTTGCTTGTACACACCCTCTCTGACAAATAAAATCTTAAAAAAAATTTAAAATGCCTAAGAGAATGTAAATTTTAGCAAGGGAATTTTGATACATTGTGAGGAAATTTCAAAATTATGAAAACTATTTGAAATGTAGGGAACTCCAACTGAAGGGATGATTTCCCCCACTGGGAAGTAACCCCAATGAAACTCATTATTTACAACAGGAGCTATGAAGAAGATTCATATATGAAGCGAAGATTTTGAGTATAAGACCTTCTTTCTAATATTCCAGCCAATTTATAACAGAGCTACTATAATGATACTGAATCTGGCTTGTTCTGTTTTTGCCTGTTTTGGCAATTAATACAGCACCAATCAGTTTCATTTATTATTCATATATTTCATCATAAAGACCATTAACAAATCTCATTCTCCTCAGACACATCACTTAAGTTATCAGTTTCTAAATCATTTACTCAACAACGTTACTGAAGACTTTGTGCCAGGTGCTATTCAATGCAAAGGAGATACCAAGATTAATAAAACTATGATTTGATACAGTTGCTGCCTTTGATGGAGAATAGACTCTATCAATAATTACTCCAAAAATTATTGGTAGTCATTCAAAAGCTTAAACATAAAGGGAAACATCACTTTTGAATATGGAAAGAATTTCCCCACCTTACAGATCAGTATTCAAGAGATAATGTTATGCAGGCTTATCGCAGTGCTCACCCAATTTCTGTGTTTATTACTATGGTATTTTGCACCTGTCATTTCCAATCATTCTGTCTCATCTCTGACTCTATCTTAGTCACTGTTGAGTTGCAGTTTGGTCCCATGATTATTTGTTCTTTTAGAATTTTTTCTATAATCTAAAAGTTAAGGCATTTTAACATGTAGGATAGTCAAGGCTTTGACTGTAAGAATGCTCATAATACACATTATCCGTTAATTAAAATCACTTGAAACATATTCATGTAAATACATGATACCTCAAGGCAAACCAGATTAATATAGTCCATAAGTCATAAACTTACCCTTAAATTGTATAAGTAGATGAAAACTAAGGAAGTCAACTATATGTCCCTGCTGTTAGCAATAGTTAAAAATTACTTGATGTGCTTTGCAGGGGCAAGTAGGGGCTGGAGGGAAGTTGAAGATGCCACCAGTGTGATCAATGTGCTCAGAACACCCCAACCTGGGGCCCTATCAGAGACGGCAGTGAGCAGTAGTAGCCCAAGCAGCTACATCAGTCACACTGTGCAAGTTCTCCCAACACTGGGCACCAGTCATCTGGATCCCAAAGGTCAAGGGAAATCAGCCTCCACCCTCTCTGCTCTCCTTCCAGCTTTGTCTTTATGTTCACACACACAGAGGATGCCACAAGGAAGATCCACCTCTGCCCATAATTTAGCTTAGGCTCCCAGGGATGTAGGAGACAAGAGTGTCCTTCCCTTCTCCCCAGTAACTCTGAAGTAATTTAACCCCAAATAACTTCAGACTCTGATACCCATCACCTGCCCTCTCCCACATGATGTGCTTTTCAGAGAGGTATGGCAGGCCCGCTGGTATTATGGTAATAAGATGTTCTATCCTGAGTTAGACTGCCCATGTTTGGTTCCTGCTTTGCTACTTACTCTTTCATTCTGGCAGTTTGTGATCCCCTAGGAGCTTTGGTTTGGTTTCCTCATCTTTAAAATGGGGGAAATGGTACCTGATTTAAAGAATTGTTATGGGAATTAAATGGGTTCTAGCATATGTAAAGAACAGAGAAGAGTAGGAGACCAGAGTAATCTCTCGATAAATGATGCCTCCCATTCCCTTCTATTTATATATAGCAAATATGCCAATGCTTCCCTAAAGCTCAGCTGGGGATAGTTATGCTATATAATTAACTGCTTGCACATTCATCCGAGAGTAAGCAATGAAACTAGGTAATCTAAATCTTGAGGAAAAATATCTGAGTTTTTGTGGAGAACTCAGATGCAATCAATTTTGCCATATTGTTCTGGTGATAGGAATCAATTTTATGTCATGACTTAATGAACTCTGAAAACTTCAGAATATATAAATGTAAATATTTTTCCCCAATAAAGCTCATTAATAATCCTTTTTTTTTT